>JAOTQG010188491.1:0-16634 GCA_025631175.1 Iris virginica | reverse complement strand
GGTCATAGGTGAGGCGTCTTACCAACCCAACTGCGCCTCGTTGTCGCATACCTGTCATGCTGCCTATGCATTTTAATACATGTTATCTCACTTTTATAGAGACCACGTTTGAAAGCCATCTTAAGACTTAGAAGTTAGAAGTTAGAACAGCTTATTATATGTACTCTTAATTAGGATAAATTTGGAAAGTCGAAGAATTTGCTAGTTACTTTTTTCAAATTAGGACGTCTAAAAGTAGAAAAGAACTCTTTAAAGGAGGGAGTACATCTGATGTAGGGAAGTTAAGGAGGATAAGGTGAGACAAATGTAACAAAACTAGTAGAAGAACTTAGGTAAGCATGGTTGAATTATGGAAATTGGTGATCTATGAAACTGATGTATGCAGAATTTTGATTTGTATACAACATACTCTCACAGATTTGGGATATATAAATTTGACCCTCTCCAATAGTTTGTAATGCATTTTATAACTGCCCTCAAATCGTGCCCAACAATTTTTGTCGCCCCGGCCCCCCACCCTTTGGGTGCACACATGCGCATACACCAAAAAAGAACCAACACATCTGACAAAAGAAAAAAAAAACATTATATGTAAGTTATGTTTATATTTTTCTTTTTCTTTTTTCGGTTATCATGCAGATGTCTTTTGTATAAATTCTTTACAAACACTGTTACTTTGATTGTGTTTGTAGGAGTTGATCAATTTTTAATGGATAAAATGAAGATCCCAGGAAGCTTAAGTCCTCATCAAGAAGGGGAAGAACACGACGGTAGCTGATTCATGACCCGAGCTACTTGATTGTTGCTGCTCCTTAGATGATCATGAACTTACCAAACGTGACGATTACGTACCGTATAAACAATCATAAGGATATACGCGCACTTCATAAGTACATGTAGCATATAGACAGGAAACATGTCAACATTCTGAATCTTACATTCAGGACGAGTATATGATGTATATCAAAGTAGACGTCGTACACAGCAGGAATGGCCAATTTGTTGTCCACAATTATCTAAATGACTTGTTTGTAGTTAGATCTTGGAGTACTATGCCTACTTTGATGGGAAATTTGATGACTGCTGCGATTGTTTTGTGGAGTTCTGAAGTCATCTGAAAGGAGCTTCCAAGTTCCAACTCTTGTCTGGTTTCATGGATTTGGAAATTGTCCAATTAGCCTAACAGTTCTTACAGCCTCACTGTAAGTTTGGTTACTAATTTTAAGCATTGCATTATGCAATGTGATGGGAAATGTGGAACCACGCGAAATAATCTTCGCGTCTTATCATAGGTTTGAATCCCTTTCAGAGAAGACAAGGAGTGGAGATGAGAAAAGGTTACCTTCGAATTTTCATTTCTCCCGCACGAGATTTCAATTGAGATTACATACAAGTAATTTGAACCTTATCTACTGGTCAACCCCTTAAATTAATCTTATGTTTCAAGATGAAGGATTGGCCTAAAATGTAATCTAGCTCTTTCTCTTTTTCTTTTTGGTCTATACATACATATATATACATATATATATAACTTTCCCACTCATTTTATTTGAACATATACACACTACTATATTAGATTCATGAGTTACATTAAGGTTGAAATTAAGGAACTATTAAATATTTTTAAAAAATTGTTGAAAGCAATTGTTAAGATTTTAACCAAATACTCTTGCCATGATAACAACCAAAAAATTCAAATGTCTCCTTTTAAATGTCAAGATAAGATAAAATCAAATCAAATTTTAACAAATTCTTTCATATTTTAGGTGATGAAATTTCAGTCTTTGTCAAGTATATATTGAACATGAGATGAACTGCAATTTCATAATTTTATAAGAATTAAATACATTTACATGTATTGTTGGACGTCTAACAAGTTGACCAAAGAGAACAAAAAAAGTCAAAACGGGTATCTACGTTTGTGACTATAAAAACAATAACAATCACATGCCCAGAAAAAGGAAAATGTAAGAGAAAAGTGAGAACTGGATATAACACTTAAGAGTTTAGCATATACAACAAAAGTGCAAAAACTGTAGATACGCTTTACTAAACCAACTCAGCCAAAGTACAAAATCACAATTATAGAGTCCAAACTTTGAGCTATTTTTGGATCAGTATGTGACAGTTACATGATAAACCTCAAACAGCCAATTAACTCTCACCGAGGGCTGCTAACTGCTGTTTCAGTTTAGTCACTTGTTTGACTCTGGGAGGTTAGTAGTAGACAGGAGAGCATCAAGAAGTTGCAGTTTATGCTTCAAGTTACAACAGCTGCAAAAATATCAGGTCCATGGTCTGCCACTTTGATGTATAACTTACTTCACTAAATTTACTTCATCTACCTTTCCTCTCACTAACCCTGTACAAAATACCTCCACAAGAATAGCAGCAAGAGCCTTACTATCTAGTCGATTGTTAGATACCAAAGCAATGAAGTTGCGTCATATTTCAGTGTCAACCCTTCTTTGGCAATCGCATCTGCAGGATTAACCAATATAATGGATATTTAAACAGGGTAACTCAACCCCAAGCTAGAGTGTATAACTATACCAATCATACCTTTGATCTAGTAGTTCTCCAACCTCCTGAGTTCTGCTGTTGTGGAGAGTAGGCAAATTTCTGAATGGAATTGACGAGTGAACTTTCATTGACACATGAACCACTAGATGATGGCGAGCCCTACAATTGGTCACATAACTGCCGCTTTAAAGTCCCACAACGAGAGAACAGGATAAAGCTACTAGATCGTAATCAATTGCTTAATGAGTTCTAAAAGACGGTCCAGATTCTAGATATGATCGGTTACAGTTATGCACTGTGCACACACCTATATTTACCTTCTTTTTGCTAAGAAGCAAGTATGGTCCTTTGGTAAGAGAATAGTACTGAGAGACCTTAAGGTCTTTTCCTTGAGTGAGTTTGCTATTTATGTAGCCCTTGGGGTATCTACGTTTCTGACTATAAATACAATATGCATGGCCTACACAAGGCGACACCACATGAAATCTCTCTGGAAGAGAGCATGTACTATAAGTTTAGGCTTTATACTTTTTCCTTTACTACCATAATAATGATGAATGGGGGTAAACAAATTCCCATTTTACAGAATTATAGTTTCCCTGTGAGAGAGTGGGTAAGAAACTCTATCAATATATCTGCATTTTGTGTTACTTTGTTCTACATACTATTTGGATTGGATTAATTACCTTATTCTTGGACGCTTCAAGATCCTTAATTTGCAACCGGTCAAAATAGAGCAGCATCTGCAAGTAAAATATAAGATTAGAAAAGACTGCAAATCAGGAGATCTGCAAAATAAGAATTAGGTTTAGAGTAAAAAGCCAGTTCTCTCAATTTAAAGCATCATGAAAGAAAATAGTTAGAGACTAACAGAAACATCTTTTCTATAATTTGGTTACATAAAATAACAAAGATGTGCAAATAAATACCTTGTTAAGCAATTGGATATTTGTTGCATCAGCTGCCATGACCTGTAGGCCAAGACAATTTCTTCGATTGCTGCAAAATGGGCAGAATATTGTATTGAATACACACCCATCTTCTTTGCTCCAAATCCCCTGTCCTGCAGCACCCTCAGTAGTTGTACTGCAGAATCGCTGATCGATTGATGAAACATCAGATACGACAACTGGTATGCTTGGTGGATTTACAGCCGGAGATTCCAACTTCCCTTCCCAAAGTGATGCCAAGTGAATTTTGGACAATGATGTCAGTGAGCACGGAATATGAAAATTGTTTTTAGAAAGTCCCAAGGGATTTTTACAGATAAAACAAGATATCTGTAGAGTTTTCTCTGTAACATGACCAGATGGTGCACATGATGTTTTACATTTATCAATTGTAGGCAGTCGGGGAACATCGTACTTTTTAAACTTATTATCAGAACCATGTGAGGGAATTTTATTATCTGAACCATTAGTTTCACGGCAGCATTCAACCCTGCAGCTAGCATCTGCTGTTGTCACGGAGTCCACCATTAAATAGTCAGGAGTATCAAGGTCTTGTTTTAGGTGGTTAATCAGAGGGGAACCGAAGAACTTCATTCTTTTCTGTGCATGAGAATTGACACTTAAATTCAAAGATGATTCTGTTTCAGGTATTCGGATGTATGTGTTTGCAGTAATCTCCTTTGTAGGAGTCACCAACGAAACAATGGATGTTGAATGTGATACTTGCCGGTCCTGAAACCTGGTAGAGGTTTCAATGATTGTTGAACTAGAATACTCATCCATGTAGACCGATTCAGCAGTTTCATCCATACCAGGAGTTTCCTTGACAATGGTTAATTCAGGTTCATCAGGGGAAAGAGCCCTCATTTGAGGCCAACAGCACCTGCAAAGATATGCCATTAATCACTTACAGCAAGTTTACCAGTTCGCAACTTGATAAATAAGTTGAGTGAATAAGTTTCTTTGCAGTACAGATTCAGCAAGTGAAACAGTGGATTTTTGCCAAATAATCGAAAAGGCTAGAAAGTTAAGCCAATCAACAAGTATGACCATCCATTAGATGTATGTTAAACTACCCACAATTCATTATTCACGCTATCTTGAAGCACAACAAGGAAAGCACCAGGACGGCCAGGTCTAATTTATGTCAGCTTACCACCGCAACTAAGTGGCTAATCAGGTGGTAAAAACTCTAAACAGAAATTCTACCAGAAATTCCTTATTGTGAGCATATGCAGAAAACTGACCATAAAATAATTGATTTTCTGTCATAAATAATAGAAAATAAAGAAAAAAAGGAAAGAAAGAAAGAGCAGTGCTTACATTAGAAATCTTGCACTATTATCTTCTATCCAACTTTTAACATGACAACAGATAACCCTCTCATGTCAACCAAAATGGTAAAGGCAAGCAAGTGTGAGCATTCTCTAATGCCCTATAGTCAACCTTCATAATCAATATGGCAGCATTGATGCTATTGTTGCTGATACAAGCCCTTAGGTTGTAGGTCAGTGACTCTTACAAATCACCTCAAACAATAACTACATTATGACCATCAGGGTTCAATGACATGATTGCAACTCTGGCAAATCAAGTAGGTTTAGCAACCACATCACCAGTCTATAGCATAGTTATTGAAGGCGAAAAGTAAGAGTGAGGCAAAAACCGAGGCGAGAAGCGAAACCAAAAAAAGCAACATATGTAGGAACAAAATAATCAAATATATATATAAGCGTTAAATGACAACAATATATGAAATTATGTTGTAAATAAGCCTTTTAGAGGCCCGGGACATATTTTGGAAGAATATCCAACACCGGCGACCTTATTCCGGCACCGGAGATACCATTTCTCGCGGATCTGATGCGTTTTCATATAAATAGATCAGATCTTGTAGGGAAAAGCCCAGATCTCACCGGAAAATTTCAGATCAGCCGGAATAGTTTGAAAACCCAGATCTGCTCAAAAAAACAGTACAGTTCCAGACCTTGCCCTCGCCTGAAATCACCGAGGTGATCAGCATGCTCAAGCGGTCGCCTCTCTCGCCTTTGACAACCGTGGTCTAGTAAATAAAGATAATATTAAAGTGCTTGACATCTAATTTACCTGGGGTCTTTCTCTGAGTCACATTCTAAGTCGATATATTCTCTGCGATTCTTCGGATCTTTCTTACTTGTCAGCACTGAACCGTCAAATTGAGATTCTGTTTGGCAGGGAGAAAAACAATGATTTGTTGCAATAGTCGAAGCTTGGGATTGAGCACCCTGTTTAGATGTGAAGGTTCGATTTGACGTAAATTTCTGTTCACACTGACTGGACTTAATCTCTTTCTGGTTTCTCTTTCCTGTAAAACCCTTTTTTTGATCTATAGTATCAATGTGTTCTATATCGGGATCTAAAACTTCAATACTACTCCCAACTTGCTCCTGCATAGATTAGATTGAGGAACCACTTTTTTAGTGACCACCACCCACTAGCTAACAATATTAAAAAATAAAAGCTACATGGAAACATGGAGCTTGGAAAAAAAAAACGGATAGATCAAGGAAAAACCTTAACATCTTTGAAGAAGGACTTTAATCCTTCTAGCGACTGGTCAAAATTGTCATAGTGCTTAATTGATTTCTTCAACCACTTTGAAATATATCTTTGGTTTCTTTCTTCTCGGAAACGCTCATCTGTTTGCAAAATGAATCATTGACAATCATATTCGAGAGGCGACAGTTGAGAATCACAGGAAAAAAGAACACAATTGACAGCACAAGCAAGAGAGTTTACAGTGACATAATAAGCAAAATGGCGAGATCTAAACAAATATGAGGAAGAACAGAATTGAAGAATCCTGGTGAAGGTTGAAACAAGAAAGCTGCTAGTGTTTCAAGCTTAAGGAAAACCTTCACGTTTTCAACTGGGGATGGGCATCTACGGGATGCAACCCTTTATGGACAAGATATCCTATCATTTTACAACTCCAAAAATACAGATGTTATCTTAGGGTAAAATATTAAAACAAGAACAGCTGATCTATTGGCCTCATAAGACAAAATAGAAAGATGTATCAAACTTCCTACAGAAATTTCGTGATGTGAAGTATCTGGCTATTTAAAGATGCAAATAGGAGCAACACAACTTAGGAAAAGTTTGGAGCAGTAAAAAATAAAATACTCTCAACATATATTTCCATTGACTCAAACCTGGCAGTCTTGACCAATTTTGTTTCATTTTAACATGAAATCACATGTAGATCTTGGTGAAAAAGAAAATTTGCTCTTCATTGTGGAATTAGAATGGGTATGCATCTTGGCTCGATTATTGAACCTGTCTTGACTTGTAATATCTCGGAGGTGGAAATTGAACCTTCTGGTGGGCCTAAACCATTGGTTTGGGGCGAATAATCTGAATTCCATGTGGAATGTGTTTACTCCTATGGCCTGTATAGTTTGCCTCTTAATTTCTTGTTTAGGGATTCATTTCTGCACGCTTACAATTGCTTGTGTGTAATATTAGGTTGGAACACCAAGCTCTTAGTTGTAAAGGCGCCTCCTCGACTCGCCTTCTTCCACCACAGGGGAGTCTGTCGCATCAAAACTTCGGGGTGGTGCAATCCTAGCCTTCCATACCCAAGCGCTCGCCTTGGTAGTCATTGTGCTCTGGAGGTTTTTCGGTCAGATCTGATCATAGTAGTCAGCATATTAAGATACACGATAAGATTCGTGAAAAATGGGTCCATCAATGTGTATCGCGGGAATGAATCGATATAGTATAGAATCACCTGTATTGACCGATTCACAATACTTCTTACGAAACACCGATACATACGATACACTTTGCTACGTAAATATCGGGTTGGATCGGGATGGCATCCATGAATTGAAAGAAAACAAGTAAATTAATATTTCCCCTGAAAACTTTGAATTTTAGTCAACCCAAAGTGATTGAGCAAGGGTTGAATTGTTGAGTTTATTTTTTGTCCTCTAATTTGAATTAGGTTCTTTGATCTTTCTTTGAATTATAGGTAATAGAGATTGAAGACCCTGCTGGACTTCTACACATCCTGCGTTAGTTGGTGATTTAGATTTTAGAGTTTTCTAAATCTTGATTTTAAGAAAGTGAATCAAGGTGCCCGTGGTTCATGTCAAGAAGGCAAATTACCTTACTTTAGACGATGAATGATGTGAATAACAGTGCTCTTACATCAAAATCAAGTCGGACATAGATTTTCTACTTATTTTAGATATTAGTTGTAATTTATTTAAAACATGTTATGCATCTTAAGATATGATACACGATACATGATAGGATTTTTGACACTTTCGATTCATGATTTGATAATTCTGGATCTGATCAAATTTTGAGGCAGATCTGGCCAGATTCAGACAACTCTGTTCATATCAGACCAGCATACTTCGCCTGGTGCCAGAATTGGCTGCCTTGTATGTCAGCGGCTTTCGAGCACAATTCTAAAATTGATTTTCAGACACAATGAGTTCAGAGTTCCTAACTGATTTTGGTGGTCTATAACTTCTTTTTCACCTTCTTGCATGATTATTTACTTAGAACTGTAACTTTGGATATTGAAATTTCTGTTATTGATACTAAATGTGAACTTACTTTAAGGCATTATGCTCATTTATAACATTTATTCATTAGCTATAGCATAAACCATTTATAAATATGTTCTTTACTTATTTCCCCTCTATTGTTGTGTTGCTCACCTTTTAGTCGCCCACTCATGATTCATTCTAATTGGATTTTCATTGCTAAAAAGGCACAACATTTGAATTTAAGGTGATGGAAGCATTAGCCGACAACAAAAGGTAAGGAATCTATTAGCTGATTTAGATCAACAAAGGTAAGCAGAAGAACGAAGTCAACGAAAATGGTGGTAGAAGACCAAGAAGATACTGCAAGAAGCTCCGCAAGCTCTATCTTGGTTAGTACTCTGATGTGGAACAGGTGCATAAACCTAATCATGAAAACACCCACGTAGAAGGGTGCAGAAGAGGAAACAATGGATAGTGAGGTGTTTACACTGGAGAAGGAATCAGCAACTGACTTAGGCGGATAATGTCAGAGCCTCACTTCTCAGTCTTCTATGACCCTTTTATGAGCGCCTCAAAGGTTGTCTAGCCTCTTCAATCGAAATGGAGACAGTGGAGAGATGATTTCATTTTTACTCTTTTTGTAGAAAGGATAAGAGGTGGAGAGCTTAATAGCTGATGTATAGGTTTTTTTTAGGATTTCCTGTTGCTTTCTTACTATCAAAGAAAGAGTTACGAGTAGATCAACTGCTAAATAAAGGTGCTCTTTTCCTGTGAGATGAGGGACGATGGCACTTGGGCCGATAGTAACCAAGTGCTTGTATCATAATTGTCCTAATAGGAAGATAAAACCCTATGGTGGGCACATGTTTTCAGGCTGTACCATTTGAATCACTGTATCTGTTGACATGAGGCTACTATTATTTTGTTTCTTTTTGTCTTGAAGATGAATGCATACATCCATTTCACAACCAATTCACTTCACCTTCAAATGCCAAAAGTGTTGGATGCTCCTCTGTCCCAAAATGAGTGTGAATTTTGAGCTTTGTATCGATATTAAGTGGACACAGATGCAATATTAGTAGAATATATGCATATTCACCCTTAATGGTATCATCATAGCATGGTAAGTGGTCAATGAAAATAAATGTGCCAAAGGTGATTTTTAGTAACTTCATTAGATTATTGATAAGCATTTGAGTAGAAGATTTTTCTCCAAAATTGACAACATTTGGGACAGGAGTAATATTTATAGGCAACCCATTTTTGCCAGAGCAAATGTGTGCTCCACAATTATTTCTACTTTTCTTTTGCAAAAGTAGAAGCCAACATGTATTGGGACTTGAGTACTTTTGGATTTCATGAAGATGCCTCCTATGAAACAATGAAAGCTAAAACACCTCCAACTTTTGAAGTTGTAATAGATTACAGAAAAAAAAACACATTTATAGATGGCTATAAATAAACAACAACGTCCAAAAAATAAAAAGACAAGGAAAACTTACCCAAAAAGATAACTGCTCCATAGTCATATCTGTGTCGGATACAACGTCCTATAAAGAAGATGGCAATAAGTATCATGATAACAAGTTTCACCAGCAGTAAGGATTTGTACAAACAATATATATCATGTAAACAGCACTGCAGAAATAAGACATCCTGTAAACAGAAACTTAGATAAATTTTGAAGTGCATTGAAGTAGATTCCAAGTAGTAAGTCGTCGGCATATCACGCATCATACAAAGGAACTGTCAGAAGAGCAGCACGTTTGTCAAAATTGAATTCTACAGCAGGTAATGGAGCTTGGACTTCATGTAGATCTATTCGTAATTGACCATTCTTAGAACTACCTCTTTCCCTTTCAGATGCCTGAAGCTTAGGGTTTTATCTTTTCATCAATTTAAGTTGGTTATTTGGCAGCATATTTCCTTCTTATGTTTGGAAGAACCATATGATGGCAGTTCTCATCGATTTGAAGTTTAAGTACATGGGGAGTCAACCTACTAATTAACACCGTAACATATTTGATGTCACATGTTATTGCAACATTCCAGTACGAATTAATAGAGTTAGATCATCTGACATGAAATCAATTTGAACATGTTGTACAAGGAGCCAGGAGGGAAACAGAATATGTTATTGCAGGTTTGCCCCCCCCCCCCCACCCCCAAAAAAGTCCAACAAGGAAAAGAAGGCTCGGAGAGAGAGAGACAGATGCAGACTATAAGACCTTCAAGGTCATTAATATTCTTCAACCTCCCAGTTCCGATCCCCATTTCTAAAACCTTCTTGGACGTACAGCCTTTTCAGCTTGTTTTCTTTCTCTACCTAACCATATTCAACTCCGTTGATTCCCTGTTGTGGGAGATGATGCAAGGATGGACGTCAGGACCCTATTAAAAATGCCAGAAGCCCAACACAAACTCAAATCATTTTAACCGGAAGCAGTACATTCCTGGTCAATCCAACTTACTCCCTCTGACCCAAAATGGTTGTCCACTTTCCTTTTTGAAAATTCAGCCTAAGATATATTTTTTGTATTAGAGATTCTAAAATTTCAAAATGTACAAGAATATTAAGTAAACTACCAATAACACTTTTTATAACTTTGAAATAGCAAGTCCTTATTCATAAAAAGTTGGCGAAAGTTTAATAAAGTTGACCACAAAAGTCAAAACAGGCCAATCATTTTGGAACGGAGGGAGTAAAGGATTAAGTAACAAAACACTCATATCAAGGTCACGAATGGAGCAAATCAACCTTAACTCGACATAGGCCTTTGTCCCAATTAGTTATGGTAGACTACATACTGGTTTTTTTTTTTTTGGCGGTTCTATTTGTTCCTGTAAAAGATCATTAGTCAAATCTCATACCCTCGTGGACCATTTTAATTGGTAAATCAACCTGTTAGACATAAATATACACAAAGATGCATAACTTATAGTATACTGTATACCAAAAGATGCATATCTTAAAGTATACATGCCATTCCTACAGCTTAAAATGGTGATGCAAGCATAAAAGTAATACATCCTTCAGAAGCTTGGCATACCTGCTGCCTGATTGAGAGCTCGAAAGGCTTGTTGACAGTACCAGTCATTTCCACTTAGAAGGCTTTTGGATGATTTGTGTGTGTCATTGTATTTCTTCTTCTGTGCTACTTGAATGTCGGTTCTGAAAACATATCACTATCAGCAGGATGTGACCTCTATCCTCAGTTCAATTCCACACGCAAATGAAAAGAAAAAACGGAATACTGAATACTTACACATTTGGAAAGGGAATCCCAACAATTATCTGATATGGTTAAGCAAGTAACACGGGACAATGAACTACCAAGATAATGTTACTGTTAAGTCTGTTATTAAGAGTGTTCTATGATCTACAAACAAGCGAAGGGACATTGACTACTGAAACACTAAAACACTCCTTTTACTTAATCAGAAAGAAAACTTAATACAATCAAAAATACATCACGACTGTTATATCTTTGATCCATAGCAAGATAAGCATATGGAATGAACTGGCGCCTAAATTGAATAAAGCAAGAGAAGGATACAACCACCCGAGCATTTTCATCAGAGAAGTCAATTCCTTCAGAAACCTACGGAGAATGAGGCGAGTTAGAATACAGAAACTGAAGGGTAGGTTCTGAGACAAACCCAAAACTCACACAAGTAATTCAGGGAAAAGGTATCATCATCTCATATTAGGCTTGAGAGAGATGGTTGATGTAGGAAAGAGAAAGTGGTTTCTTAAACGAAAAATAAAGGATATGCAGCAAAAAAATTTGGCAAACTCATTCATTTGACTAATGCTTTTATTCCTTTGTATTACGACTTCCATCCCACTTCAAGAGTTACCGTATGACTTTTGCAGTCAATTGATGACTTTTCAGATCCAAATTTGAGCATGAATTACTTACTTTTTTCAAAAATCGCGAACATATAACTTGTAGTATTTTGCATATATTTTACAAAAGTTATGATTTTTGTTTGCTCAAACTAAATATAAATTGATCAAAATCAATTTGAATATTGGTCAAATTGACCATTAGCAAAAAAGTGTATCTTTAGAATATGACGGAGGGAGTATCATTCTTCTACATTTTTCTAAGAAATCAAACAAATTAAGGAACTCCCAGTTCTGTAGGTGTAGATTGCACTAAAAATCTTCTCTCATGGCCCTTATAAAAGCAAATACTTCTCTTTCATTCAAGAAAATATTTTTATTCCTTCATCACCACACATTGGCAGGGAATCCTGAAATATTAGTTAATTTCTCCAAGCCAGAAACCCTTGCCAAGATTGTGAATAACTTATAAGTTTCACATGTCTTACAAACACTGAAACTTGGACCATCAGTTGCTTGCCTAAGAAGAAGATATAATAGAGCTCATAACTTTTCGCCAAAAGTTAAAGATATAAGAATCTTCAGCAGATCAGTCATGCAGAACAACTATGCTCATATGGATGCAGCCCATGAAGCCTACAAAAGGCAGAAACAACAAAAATGGCAAGGAAAATGAAGCAATAAAGCATAGTATCTAACCAATTGACATACCAGACCAAGTGGTCTGAAACAATAAAAAGGAGTAACAACATCAGAAACTACCAAAAAAATCTAAGAGAGAGTATGTATTTATATAACAAGACTTGCTTCAGAGTAGGAGTCCAACACCAGAATTTAAGCTCTGAGCGAAAGCTACCAGTTCGCACAGTGTGGCAAATGGTGTTACAGGTACTGTCTATGCTGGCTACAGTAAAATAGTCGATTTTGAATGATGTGGTTCATTTGAACCGGTTCACAAAAAGAGAATCAGGTTAAATCTTTTACATATCCTTTTCAGTTCTTTAGATGTAGTTTCTTACTCTTTTTATCAATATAATGGGATTCAAATTGCATAGCTACCTTACAGATATGCTATTTTGTAACATCAAGTGCAAACTACAAATACGGTTAAGTGGTTGGTAGTAACAGAGCACTTTAACTGCTTTGATCGACACAGCAAGGTCCTTTGAGAAACCACTGTTCCGGGCAAAATTTGAGTCAGGAGCTTGACAGGAGCAAGTTCTTACAACTTGGTAAAAGATGGCCACAGAAATGAGTGATCTGAAGAAGTACACAAAAAACATAGCTTTCCGTTCTTGAAAACCATGGAAAAACGCCCTGAACGATAAGGTTACAAACTCTGGAAAGCAACACTCTAGTGCTTCTGACTGAAGTAACCGGATGCATAATCACATTTTCTGGAAGGAAGCAACCACATTTTTAAATACAAAAAGAGAAAATTCATAGATCAGTTCATGTCTAACCTTGCCTCGGAACACAGCAAGAAAGGCAGCTCCTTTAAGAGAGTTTTCTTTGCACTCTAAAGAAAGTGGACTATTAAGACCCAACTTTTTACCCCGTCTCTTCCTCCCAATCACGGGTGTACTGCCATAACGAATTGAATCATAGTAACCCTTCAAAACAGGCTCAAAGTCATCTTGGTTTCCTCCTCTTGGCTCTAAACAAACCACAAAAATATAAGTATTCTCAGCCTAATGAATCAAAGATGGCGAAGAAAGCATGATAAAGATACGAATAACAAAAAGGGCTCGGGAAGATTCAGAAAGCTCACTGAATGAATATGAAAGATGGTATACGACAGAAGTTTATGATTTATTTGCATGGTTTAAGTATTTGCACTGAATATGATTTGTGGTGGAGGCAGTAAGACTTACCAACATAAAGGGGCTTATGAGCATTTAGTCGAGACCATTGGCCTGTTTCCATCCAGCGACTACTCAGCTTTTCCATAAGCTTGTAACTAGGAAAGAAAACTAGGCAACCACCTGGAACAATCTTGCAGATTTCTTCTAAAGATGTGCCAAGTGCATCCTTCACAAGGAATTAAATGACAAGTCTTTCAATCTATGGGAGCAAATACCCCATTTCCTTGTATTGACTATCAATGGAAAGAAGGCCTGTCATACCTGAAATGCATAGGTATCAGCTGTACGGTAACTAGCATTCAAAGGGTAATTGCAAGGCCCACTGGAAATGACAGCAGTCCAGAGCTACAGTGAGAAACGTAACAAGTTAGTTGGGAGGAATAATAGCAAGCACAACTGCAAAGATTAAGCACCAATGAACTTATACAAAACTTCTCTGATACCTGTGACTCAGCATCTATAACATGTGGAGCTTCTAGACAAGTTCCAAAGCTAAGACCGAGTTCTGATGAAAAGGAGGTCATTGGTGACAGGGTCCTGGGAGACACGATTGAGTATAAAGCTTAACAGAAATATAAAGCAGTTATGATATATAACAGAAAAGAATACAAGGACAAATATGACAGCATAGATGTCAAGTCGAAGGCATTAGCATAAGTTTGTCATATTAGTTACTATATCTATGATGCAATTATTATGCCTAAATTGGTAAATTAGATGAATATACACCAAAACTTCAGAAGAAAAGTTGGATGATATTGTATTTTTAATCTATGCTACAAGCATTTGGGTATGAATATCGTATTGGTCATGAGTGAGTCAGATTCTTTAAAACCTAGAAGTTTACACTACAAACAAAATGACCAGCTGACACTCCATGTTCCTGCCACGTAGTTCTGGCAAAATGAAGAGTTCATACTATAAATGTTTAAATACCTTTTCCACCCAAATATTAAATGGTTTTTTGATACCTAGCCCAACATTTGTGAGACAATGGGCAATACACATTCTTATATCTGACAACCTATTATGTGGACTTCCATGAGACCTTGTGACTAACTAGAATGATCAAGCTCCCTTTGCATAACAGATGGAATGGCCAATGCATAAAATCTATGAGAAACGGCTAGCAAAAAAGCTGGTGTAGAAACTGGCTCTAGAAAGGTTGAACTGATCATCTGGCTGGGTTGCTGGTGGTTTTGCTAAACAAAGGCCAAGTGGCCAACTTCTGTAAATCGCCCAGAAAGAGTAATTTCTATGAGAAATGAAGGAAAGTCAGGTATGTGAAATGAGTTGAGATGTGTGACAAGACCAAGAATGTCCGTGCCTTCTCCAGGACGCTAAGATCTAAGAAGGGGGAGTGTATGACGAACCCAAACATGTTTGCCTAGGACCTCAAGAGCATTCACATCATCACATGGCTATCCCTTTTGAGGGAGGCTGATCCTTGAAGTGGGCAAAGCTTTTCAGATGATGAAATTTTAGACAGGTAGGTATATACTTCCTTTGAGGACTGGAAAACAAATTAGCACAAGTTTGTGGTACACATCAATAAAAAAGACATGTGGAAAGAAGAAACAGGATCACCTTTAAAAAACCAAATACTGCATCTAAACCTATATTACTACATAATTACCCTGATGTTAAAATAACTGACAGAGAAATATCAGCAATGCCTTTGAAGACAACTGCAGGATTCAGGCACCACAAGCTCAAAGTATATGCCCAGCTCCCAGTAGCATTTCCTGCATTCATCAAATAGCAGCAATAAGAACAAAAGAGTGCGATCAATGCTTAGCAGTATTCTTCAAATCACGGTATAGATGAAGCATTCACATTTCTGTTTCTCTCCACTTTCATATTGATTGAGAAATGATGATCATTATAATAAATATAAGTATTTATATACTGACCTTCCGAAATACAGACAGCAGCTAAAGATGTTTCAAGGAAATTTTAGTCCTTGGCATACAAAATATTTATCATACCATACATAAAAGCACTGATCCACTTAAGTGTTTTACCATTTATAATCCAAAAATACCCATTTACTATTTCGCGATTTGATATCTGTATCTCAAATATACCCTTTAAAGTCTCTTAAGTGCCCCTAATTGTTAACTATTGATATCCCTAAAGAATGGCATGCCGCAAGTCAAAATAATCTGATGCATGTTACCCGCAAAACAATTTTAAGTTTTTAACAAATAATTTACTTCCTATATCTTCACATGCGGTATGATGCTTAGAGTTCAAGATATAATTTCTCTTCACTGTTTACTCTACTTCCTAAAATTTCTGCCATATTTTCTCATGGAAATACATTTTAGAAACTTTTATTTAAAGACATGCTTAAGAATTCTAAGAAACATAATCTCCAATGTCTAATTAAAAATTTAAAACAATTAATGTGTCCTAATCGTTTTCAGCGAATTGAGTTAGTTAATTTAAACATAATATCTTACTTGACGTAAACTCGTAAATAAGTCGATCACAAAACAAAGAAAACGTCTATCGACACAACCACGGTGTTTAGTTATATCTGTTTGACAATAATCAAACTACTTAAAAAATTATACAAACATATTTTATCAAAGACATGTCACGAATTCCATAGGATATCTGTGGCCAGTATTGCATTCGCCATTCAGATATCCCTCCTGGGTGCAGCACCCACTCCCAGCTAGCTTTCTCTTCTTCTTCGCGGGCATTTTCTCAAAAAATTATCATTGCCTTGGATGCGAGAAATAGTCACCAGAATGTATCACCATACCGGAAACCATATCTCTCTGGAAAAAGCTAGATGCCTTCTGAAGTCACATTTCAACTAGTCTTGGCATGCTAAGCTTGCCACAATCTCAAGATGTATCCTACATTTTTTATTAGCAGTCTTCTATACTCA
>JAOTQG010188490.1:0-27334 GCA_025631175.1 Iris virginica | reverse complement strand
CTCTCTCTCTCTCTCTCTCTCTCTCTCTCTCTCTCTCTCTCTCTCTCACACACACACACACACACACACACATACACTCACTCACTCACACGCGCAACACATCAATAGGTCCTTTCATTACTAATTATATTCAACTTGCAAAATATATCCAGACAACTATGCGGGTGTGGGATGTTCTCTTTTATGAAGGGGCAAAGGTTCTACTTAATGTAGCTTTGGCCATTTTTAAGGTGACTTTGCTTTTTCATTTACTAAAGTTTTTGTTTTGAATTTGCTCTCTCACAGTGATTTGAGATAAAATCATTAGTAATTGTTGAGGTTAACCATTCCAGATGAAAGAGGAGGAGTTAGTTGTGGCACATCACGTTGGCGATGTGATTAATATAATACAGGAAACAACCCATCACCTGTTTGATCCGGATGATTTATTGACTGTAAGTCAACTCTCCGATCTCCATATGTTTGTCCTCTCTCTCTCTCTCTCTCTCTCTCTCTCTATCTCTCTCTCTCTCTCTCTCTCTCTCCCTCCCTCCCTCCCTTCACGCATGCACAAACACACACAACCACCCACCAATCAAAAATCAAAATATGACTCTAACCCCACCAATACCTGAGTATGCACAGATGTATAGACATGCTGTGTCAAGAGAATTGGCGTGTTTTGAAACTTAGCATCGCTCTAGCACACTCTTGATAGATGATTCCAACTATTTAAAGTTTGTACTTATCTTTTACTATTAACAAATGATTAATCGTGCTTAAACCTACTG
Source organism: Iris virginica (assembly GCA_025631175.1). NCBI lineage: Eukaryota > Viridiplantae > Streptophyta > Magnoliopsida > Asparagales > Iridaceae > Iris > Iris virginica. The sequence continues at coordinate 26,564 of JAOTQG010188490.1, read as the reverse complement.
TTAAAGATTTGCAGCATGCAGCAAAGTTAATTCACACACACACACACACACACACACATATACATGTAGATAGATAAATAGTAAAAGACATATGCTTGTCTATGTTGTACCTTATGAACTGTAAAGTAATCAACCCAGCAGAATTAGACATGTTAAATTGCCTGGAACGTGCCTGGATAAATGCATTTTATAGCATTCCCTGATGTTGGTGGTCTATGTTGGCTAGTTGGTAGGGATACTAATTGGAGGTGAGGGTTTAGATCATTCATTACCGCAAGATAATGCATAATTCTTCAATTTTACAATCTCAGGTTGCATTTGATAAAATAGGCTCCATGACGTTGACCAATATATCGAAGCAAAGGAAGAAGCAAGAACCAGCAGTCATGGCTGAACTTGATCAGAGATTGAGACGGTTAAATTCAACGATTGAGGTTGACAAGTAGATTATGTTGTAAAAAAAAGGACAAACTGTGATATGCAGAAGATGTATTATTACCTTTAGTCTTCTGCCTCTATTTAACATCCGAGGTGTGTTGCTATATTCCTCTGAGAGAAGAACGGAGTGCCTGGCGCACTTGTTTCCAAGGATGTGTAGGTGTAAAGTGTAAATTAACATCACACTGTAACTTGGGGCATTGAATCCCCTGTATTTTATTTTATTTTTAATTTTTTTGGTGAAACACCTTGTTTAGTAGCTTGATTTAGCCCTTTTCCACTTTTATTTCTTTCCTCTGAATTTCTTCAATCAAGAAGAGGTTGCGGCATTTAAAAAATGATTCTGGTATTTGCCCACTGCTTGCAAGTTATAAGCAACCTTGAGAACAAGTTGTTCCTTCAGTTTGATCAACTTCTCCAAAGATCAAGGTTACAATTCTCCTCGCCACGAACGGTTTCATTATTCGCTGGATCTAAAGTCAACTGGGCAGCTATCTTGTTTCATACTGCGGTTTTGATGGAGGTTTAGCAATTTATCCTCATGTTATGAGCCCCATGACTATAAGGCTTGAATTTGGTGATGACTGTTGCATTTCAAAAGATGAGGTTAACAATGAAAGTCATATCCTGCTTGTTAACAAGGACAAGGGGTTGTTTGTTTAGAGTGCTGGGTCAGAATATCTTAACTCGACTTTTCCATTAATTTCTGTTAGGGCAGCAATTATAACCAAGTGTTGTAACGGAAACCAGCTATCTGAGTATATTCCGTGGCAATTTCCCTCTTTTCTCTTCATCTCTCCTCTTAATCTTAATTCTCGCTACTTTCCTCTTTCGTAGTGATTTAGTTTGATTAACCCTGTCCAAGTAATAACACCTGAATTCGAAAACTACTAACCTAGGTTCGGCTGTGGAGTTTTCAACAGATGCTCCAAGAAACTAGTAAGTTAGCAGTATCAATTCCATTGACTTTTCTCAAACAAGATCTAGAACCACATAGCCATATCAAAATACTTGAACCTAGATTGACGAAGATACAAGTTCATTGACACTGTTAGTAGTAGCAATTATGAGTTAATATTAGAGATGACAGAAACCCTTGATCTTTGGAACAGTCGTCCTCGACATAAGGTTTTGATTTTGCGATCATAGGTAGTCAGTACTCAAGTACCAGGTGGTCGAAGGTAACTTGACTGGTGATGGTATCTAGCACCAGATGGAGTGGTACCAGGGGGCCAAATGCCTGACTCGCTTGAGAAGGTCTGATCATAGGAAGCCGTGGGAGGTTGAATATAAGGTTGGCTTGGATATGCATTCTGATTATAGGTAGTACCAGGAGGCCACACGTCTGGCTCGCTCGAGAAGGTCTGAGCATAGGAAGCCGAGGGAGGTTGAATATAAGGTTGGCTTGGATATGGACTCTGAATATAGGCATAACCAGGAGGCAATACAATAGTCGCACTTGGATAAGTGTTTTCACTTATCTGTTGCCATCCAATTCTGGTGCTGTGAGGTACAGTAGTAGCAGCAGAGGATCTCGGATATTCTGATCCAGACATCGGATTGTGTCCAGAATAGCCCATTGTCTGGGTGTACTGAAAGCCCTCTTCTCTAGCATGCATCTCTGAAGGTGCCATGAAACATCCATATGGGTCGGCTCCAACAGTACTTTGGGAGTTGGTGCAGTCAACCGGCGAGATGACTGGAGCTGTGATTATCTCATCAAAGCTTTCTTCAGCCCGTATCCCCGCCAATCCTGTCCCACTTATGCAGTTACCATTACCATCAGCCAACATGTTTGAGATGTTCTGACCGCCATTCATAATGTTGGAGAAATTGCTCAAGTGACCATGCTTTTGAGCTATGGTTTTGTGCTCTGCGCTCCAGTCAGGACGACTCCAGAGGTAGAGCAGTGGCGGGTTCTTGTTCCAATCCTCCAATTGCTCACCATTAACATCTATCGATCCAGGTAGGAAAAATGCCTGAAAAGGAGAAGCAAATAGTGAGCCACTCAAGAGTTCCTTTGAACAAATTAACTAGAACTAGAAAAGTAATCAGTTTCTTTTATACCTTGCCAGAGAGCATATGGGCATCCTCCCAAATTATATCATATGGTGGCTTTTTCTTGTCAGGTCTGTTATTGCGAGAAACATTAACAGAGAAGACAGCAAGTTAGATGAACTGAACAACCTCAATTTTTAATACAAAAAGATAGAAAGTAAATGCATTATCTTTCCAGATTTGCAAGACATACATCTGCTGAACTTTTATTTATTGGTACAGTCCTTCATGTTGAGAGAGAGAGAGAGATCTTATATCCTACATCCTAATTAGTATTTCTTTCTTCCAGAGTCAGCCTAGAAGTCGACAAAAACATGCTCACCTTTGTGTTTCTTTTGGAACAATGAGAATAAGGAGCTTTGGCTTGAACTTAAGAGCCTTGTCAATGAATTGGTTGGCAAGAGATGCTTCAACCCCAAAAGGAGGATTCAGCCCCATTATCTAATGAAGAAGCAAAACTCACTTTAGTTTTTAAATATTTAAGCATAATAACGAGAAAAAAATTAGCATCATACCAGCCTTGATCCAGCAGGTAATTCTTCTACACCAACACTCAGCCAATCTCTCTTCTCGTAACCAAAATCATTCTGAGTAAAAAGAGGGTATTAAATTAAAGGTTAAGATCAAAAGGAATAGTCGAACAGTCAATAGCGCGGTAGTGTACAATTAGAACCAAATATGGAACAGCATGTATCCACAAACTCTACTTCTGTAATTTCACACCACTTAGCAAGCTTCAGTCATACAAGCCTAAACATAATCAAAAAGTCCACTATGGAAACAACTGGTAACTAAAATGACCTCAGGTGCACCTTAAAATAAAAGGTCGAGGTAGAAAAGAACTATGCTAATTACAAAAAACTCGCATCATGAGACAAAGGGAACATAAAGACATGATCCAGTGCATCAAAGCCAAGTAACTTAGTAGGCACAATAGACAGTGGAAGGATAACGAGCCGGTGCAGCCCTGGCTGATATTGCCTGGTTAGCTTTCCTCAAATGGACACCCATCTTTTAAATTTGTACTAAAATAAACAAATAGTAAACACAATACAAGTACCTTAATAGTTACCGAAAGCTCTCTCCGATCACTATTTTCATAATGTCTTCTATAAAATGGGACATTTTCACATTGCATTCAGTTAGCAATGCAAACTGTGGTCTACTTTTACATGTACTACAAAAGAGAAAGGACGTACTGGAGGTGTAAAAAGATCATAATTCTTGAATAAACAACTCTTCCCCACTTCATCAAGCTTTTCTTTCATCAAGCAACTGAAGTCATTCGCACCACAGCTGAAGTCGACTATCTGCTCAAACAAATTTGTTTGCGTAAGCGGCAGATATACTAAAAAGAGCACTAATTAATCAATAATCATAAATACAGGAAGGGGAAAGGGAATTTTATCTACGACAAGAATCAGTTGCAAACATAACGTGATATCCAAAATCTTGAACAGTTGCCTAAGTGTTCTCTCTTTCCTTTTTCTCTTTTCGAAATTTATAGAGCAGTATTTTAATGGCACATCATGAACAAAGCTGATGTAGTTACGGATAATTAATTACGACATCTCACAAATCTAGCATAGATTCTTTGACTAAGGTCTTAGAGTTTTTCAGCACACAGCCAATTTTTTCATGTCTTTCATAATCTTGAGACTGCAGGGTTATAGCTAGATGACCAACTGCATGCCGCAATATGCCAAGTATCTGAAGAGGTAAATTGCTTTGTGCAAGAATTCAGTTAGTTACATACAGAAGATGATGCCATTATTCCATATACCAAAGGGCAGTCTTAAAAACAATAGAGATGTTCCTCCAAGAATGAAATGATTGACTTAGATAAAAGAGAATGAAAAGCAGCAGATAATATAAAGAAAGCAAAGACCAATCACCCTTTTCCATGAATTTGTCCAACCTAAAAAGGATAACATTCTGACTCATAACTAAATACATTTGGATCCCACCCCAGGCATTAGCTCCGGAAAGATTGATGCACCCAACCTGGTCCACTTGTATTTGCCACACTTCCAGTTTCCTAAAGCCTTCACATTTTCCATTAAAATTTAAATGCCAGCGGTTTGCAGATGTAAATAGAACATACAAAACTTCCTAAAATCTATGTGAAAAATGTTTTAATACATCTCATCCTGCAGTTAAGGGAGGTAGGAGCGACAAATCAAGCACTCCGAGCGGAAGATGCTGTTGTCATGTGCTAATTGGTCAACCACACTTCCGCGTTTCTCAAATGAAGATTAATGTTAACAGTCAACAGTAATGGCATAAATAAATTCAGATATGAATAATAAATGTTTTTCTCACAAATCACATGTTGGTCCCTAAGCAGGGTGTTAATAGGCTAGGAGGAGGGGGTGTTGAATAGCCTTTTCAAAATTCTTTGCTAAAAGCCTCATAGTCTAGTTCCCAGCTGAGGTAACTTTGAAAAACTCAACAAAGTACTCAAAGTTCTATGCATCAGAAAAATGCATTCAAGCGAAGTTTTAAACACACTAAAAACTTTTTAAACAAACCACCCTCTAGTTTAAACACTTAAGAAAACTATGGCTAAACTCTATTAGCGAGATGAATCCTTAAACAATCTAGAAGTTATCCTTCAAGCAAACAATCATACTACGTTATAAACCAATCAATCACTCAAATAAATTTAAACATATATAAAACAGTAAACAGAGAGTAAGAGAAAGAGATATATTGCAATGACCCAAGTCCGAAAACTCGGTCCGGATGATTTAAGCTAGATGGGTGGTAGAGGGCTACATATAAACAATATGAAATTTCCATCTCTCCGATGTCAACTGGCCTAGATGGGTAGTAGTGGGCTACATATAAGCCATACGGAATTCCCATCTCTCCGATGTGGGAATGTGGGGTGTTACATATATAGAGGTTTTGGAGGCTTCTCTAATTAGCCCTCCTACGTCACCGTCTCCCTTCCAACTTAGAAGGGTTTCACTAGCTTAATCTCGTTACAAACAGTCACAAGGACTACAATTAGACTTGATCTCAAAGCCTTGTTTAAACTCAAACAATTAGGTTGTGTTTGCTTCGATGGTTTTCCGGAATGATTTTTAGTTTTTCAGTTTTTCTCTCTCATTGGTCCCACAATTTTCTATCTCTCTTACTTTTTACTTTAATCATTACAAAAACCAAATAACCAAACTAAACAACCACCCATCCAAACGCACCCTTAGTTTCTTCAGTTTCTAGATCCCCTTGAACTTTGTCGAGATCAAATCTCTCAAAGACTTGATGTAGTGGTTGGGCTTAGACTGGTCTGCTAGCTTGAGTTTGGTAGCTTCGACGGGATGAATGTTTTTGCTTGTTCATGCTCCACCAATATTTTGTGTCTCGCTATTCTTGTCAGTGCATTCAAGTGTAGGTCTGCAGCCTCCAAACTTTTTTGTAGCTGCAAAAACCTACCAAGAATGTTGAGATCTCAATCCCTTCAATCATGAGATTCAAAGACTTCTTTCCATGTATTACAGATTCGTTAGCCGTTGCTTTTGATATGTTGTATCTACCTTAATCTTTTATAACTTCAAGTAAGGCATTACACGAATTATTTCGTCTTCCCTCATTTTCCATCCTTCAGCTCTCCAGTTATTGTAAGTAACACTAAGCTCCCCCGGTGACTAGACTGGTCATCATGTTCTCTTCAGTTCACTCGACCAAATCATGAAATACCAAATACGCTGAAGTAAACCTATTTTCAGTACAATTCATTGAGGTTTGCTAGACTATACATTGCGTTCTAATTATTACCAAAACAAACCTATCATACATTTGACCTTATATCACACTGAGGCAAACTTCACATCTAAGTTATTACCGATGTTGGATTTGTATTTTCCGAGTTTTAATTTTTAAAACTTACTACAGATTCCGTCAAAGAAAAGGGAAAGAATTACCAATTTAAGTATAGTACTAATACTCAAATCACATAATGGGTATCGTACTATTTTTTTTTTCACCCATCGTACTTTATTTTTCATTTCAAACCGAGCATCGTACTACCATTGCTTTGGATGGTGTCAACAAATCTCTACGGAAAGCTTATAAATTATCATAGACCCTCTCCTTTTTACCCTTATAATCCTCCACCCCCATTACTCACCTATCCCATAATCAGCACCATCTCCTCCCAACTCCTCTGCCACAAACAGCCACTATCTCTCTTTATTCACCCACATATACCGCACCGTGAAAACACCACTACCCACCGTCCCAAGTGCACTAGAGTAGAGTATAGCTACCAACCCCTCTGCCACAAACAGCCACTATCTCTCTTTATTCACCCACATATACCGCACCATGAAAACACCACTGCCCACTGTACCAAGTGCACTAGAGTAGAGTATAGCTACCTATTCTCGAGCGGCTTTAACTAATTTTGAGCATTCGCAGTCCCACCCAACACACCATTCAACATTGCTCTCTCTCTCTCTGCCCCCTAGACCAAACCTCCATTGCCGGCAACCTTAAACGAATTCCTAAATCCCAAACTAGATGTGCATTTAATCCTGATTTAGCTAGCAGTTATATTCTTCTAGGTAAAGAGTTTTTATAAAAGTACATACATTCCTAAGTCATTTATCTTGTCAATTTGACTCGTATATATCAGCAACTTTTGTTTAGCAATCTGTTGGGATTTTTTTATTCGGGCTTCCAATCTCTGTTATATATGTATTTGTGAAAATGAGCTAATGCATATTTGGTTGAAAATAAGAGATAACCAAATGGCTGATAGCTAAAGTAATCTTAATGTGTAAGCAAAAGTAATCTTAATGTGTAGACTAGTGTGCATCCGTAGATTGATGTGGTTAGGTTACAGGACTCCATGTAGGCATTAGTTCATTAATAGCCTGTAATGGGATTATGGGAGGGTTTAGATGAATGAACTTTCTTCGCATGCTCTGTTCATAGCCGATTTCCTAGAGAGGAGTAGGAGGAGAACTAGGCAGGGATGTTTGACATGATTCCACATATTAATTCGTACAGACTAAAGGTATGATTTCTAATTCTCATTTGGCGTTCTATAGCTCATGTACATGATCCTACATTTATCTTACACATTATGCCAGAAACTTTCTGCATCGCTCAAACGAAGTCTGATCCACTAGCAGTTAATTGATTCACCTGTCTTCCTGAATGTTGCACCTCTTGACCTTGAGACCAGCTCACCAGAACCATTAATTCCCAAATTAATGGGACCAACGGCCATCATAAGCAATGATACGGTGCGCTCAATCCTGTGTTTTAAATTATTTATTAAGGTTTTCCTTTTCTTTTGCTATTCTGTTGAGTAAAATTTTAAAATTTTGACAGCTGTAGGTTTTGTTAGCCAAAAAGCAATAAACTGCCGGATACTTGGTTAGAGCATGGATAAGTGTCGATCTGGTTTGAGGTACGTCCATTGAGATCAAATACAACCTTAGTCATCAATGACCAGTCTACTTGAAAGCAATAATGGATAGTAGAGCGCACAAAATTGCTTTCAAGGATAACTTTTTGAGAGCAGAATGACTTATGCATTCTCATTTGGGTGGATTACAACCATCTCATAGAAGGGAAAAAGTATTTTTCTTGCATACCAAGACAAGTAGTACAGTTCATCAAAAAGCACAACTTACAAGCCTTTCATAGTAAAGTTAGTGAAGGAAATGTGAACCAAAGCAGAGAAGCAAACAAGAAAATGGTTCTTACCATATCACCATCTTTCACATACCAATGGAGCCTATTGACTATCTGCACATCAAAGTCATGGTTATAAACTCTAGAAAATGCTTGAACAAGCAGATAACCAGATATATGTATACAGAAATGACAAACCTATGATTGAAGTAAGAAGAATCAGAGTCAATTATCAAGTACTCCCTTGATACTAAATAAGTGTCTCTTGGGGTGATTTGGGAACCGCCCACTTGAAACCATTTCCCTTCTGGGAATATGAATGAAGGTTCGTGTACACAAGTTTTCTTTCTGGAGCCACACTAAATTTTGTGTCGGCTGGTTCTTTTCTTTTAATCAAGTCAAACAGAGTGTCTAAATATGTGAGTCTGTGCAAACAGGATATAGTTTATCAGGAGAACTTGTGGACACAGTTTGACCACTCTGATTTTACTGCTCTGTTTATGCGATTAGCCAGACAGTTTCTCAGGAATGTAGTTATTAGTTATAAACTATGGACGTTCAGTGAGAGAGAATCACTTGCAGAGTATGATTCTTACTAGTTCTCTGTGACTAGAGTGACCAAATGTTCTAATCGTTTAGATAGACGCTCTGCTTTCCACTGCTAGAATTAACTGCTTATTTGTAGACTAAAGCTACCTGTTCAATTCTTTGTGCTGATTCCTAGGTGAAAAGAAGTTTCAAAGACATTTGTACTGTCTTTTTTCTCAGGGAGCAGAGGGGTGTGGGGGGGAGGGGGGTTGGAGACTTGGAGCAACAATAAGATATCAGATATGGTCATGCTTCTAGTCATAAAGAAGAGAAATTTCTAGCAACAACAAAGGACAATGGTAAAGACACTTCTTTTACCTCCTTAAGCTTCTCTGCTTTAGTAAAATGGCGCCCAAAAGACGTATAGCGCACTCCATAGAGAAAAGGGGCCAGATATACCCTGAGCGTTTTCTGCACATTGTTGGCATAGAGTAAGCATGCAGCATGCCAAACGTATTCCTCACATTTGTATTTAATGTTTACAGCCTTTAGATATACTGATTTAAATAGGCAACTAAAAACGTCATTTCACAGGTGATAGTGCAGGAGGAGTTATAAGCATACCGTACTATTTGTCCATCAAGTTGATATTTGTATATGAATTTAATTACTCGATACGAGTCATACGACTGCCATGAAGCAGTTTGTAAAAAAAGCTCATAGCAACTATGGTAGTAAACTGGCATATTTTTGAAAGATGCAAGACAGAACTTGTGACTTTGCTTTCCATATATTTTTTTTTAGATCAAATGAGACAGCTTTAATAAACAAGAGTACACACTCAATGACACAAGCCCTTAACTCGCTGCATATTTTACTTAATGAGAGAATGAGAGCTACATGAGGATAATCTCTCAGCCACATAAAAGTCTTACTAAAATAAATGGCGCCAGATGTAATCACAGTATAACACCACTAGCTCATGAACCCAAGTTGGAGCGATTTCGAAGTCAAGCATATTATAGCCAGGGAGTTAAACGGTAAAGCCCAGGGGAAAAAGTTTTTTATTTTTGTAATTTATTCAATGTGGTATTCCAACTTACATATTATAGCCAGGGAGTTGGTGATTTCGAAGGCAAGCATATTTTATTTCTTTGGGGACGGAGGGAGGAAGAAACAAGGGGGCAAAAATGAACTTGCCTTACTGAGGTTTGCTCGAAATTTACATGTTAAGAAAGTATTGTTCACATACAATAAGAAACATAATGCTCTAAATATCAGAACAAAGGGAACAAGTTACTCTAAATATCAAGGCAGGTGGAGCAAATTTAAATTTGAAGAACTTCTTCACACGTAATCTTGATCACTCAATTCTAACTATGCACAAAGCAAGTTCCTCTATGAGTGCAGACTGCAGACGGTTGAAAAAATTATTCTGCAGTTCATAGCAATTGCGAGTCCGAATATGAGAGCGGAGTGAGAAGGTTATTTGAGAGGACAGAGAAAAAAAATCAAAGCCAGCCTGTTCAAACTTGAACTTGTTTGCTCTACTTGAAATGTTTAGATTGGAGCAATCAAGTTACTATAAATGTCATAGCCCAGCTAGCAAGTTCTTATTGAAGATGTTCTTTAATTGCTCTCTATGATATTTTCTTGTTTGTGAACAATGTTTCTCAGACACGTAAGACATTTAAGGAAATTCAGTGTAGGCAGTTTTGTAAGTGATTAGAACGATTTTGCACGTGGATTAGTGGTAATGTTTCATTGATTGATTAGCAGCCCTAATCAACTGATGCATGGAAATTATATCGAGCGCCTAAGCACTCTTAGTAAATAGTGCCCTTTTTCTTAAAAAAAGGGCATGAAGATCATAAATTATGTACATAACATGAATATGATCTTTATGTTCAATTTTTAAGAAAATGGGCACTCCTTGCTAGGAGTGCTTAGGCGCTCGATCGGTATACCAACTGGCTGATGCAGGCTTACTGACGAATCGACCTCAGTGAATATGATTGTTCGATTTAGTCACCTGCTTATCAACTTATATAATGTTCATTCTTAGTTTGGCATCATTATGTTTGTGAGGGTCTCAAGACCACTTGTATAGTTGTATGCCTCTTAGGAAGGGTCATTATAACCTGCTCATCAACTTATATAATGTTCATTGTTAGTTTGGCATCACTATGTTTGTGAGGGTCTCAAGACCATTTGTATGCCACTTAGCAAGGGTCATTATATATATATATATATATATATTTTTTTTTTACTACACTATTTGTTTTTCAAAGAAGAAAATGATTATCGGCAAACCAATATAGAAGCTTCAGCATATCAAAACAAATCAATCATAAACGAATTTAACAAATAAAAAAGAAAAATAATGAAGGGTCAGATTGGGCATAAACCTTCCATTTCATGAGCTGATTGAGAATCTCTGGTTCGCATATCACTTTTGCTTCCTCAATACTACACCCTGCTTGCAGTTTTTTCAAGGCTGCTTGGACTGCCTGTGAATTTGTAATTATTTTTCAGTTAGTTTTTTATCGACTACAAAGCCACATGCCAGGTAAGGAAATATTTCAGAAATTTTGGAATTATCTAAGAATCATATTCTGGAAAATGAAGTGAATTGGTAGATCAGTAAGCGTACCTTCACAGAAGCCTCCACTTTTCCCGTGGTTATGGTTTTGTCAATTGAAGTTCTGAAAACATATGTTTGAGAACATCGCATTCTCAGCTCTCTTTTGAATTTTTCCTCATTGAATGAAGAAGTGGAATCTTTCATTAATTTCAAGATTCTGTGCAACAAAAATTCAACATTGATCAACTATGTTACAGTAAATATTTCTTTGCTGAGGAAGAGCATTAGATAACATTAACACATGAGTTACCGCGTTTGCATTTCAGTATCCTCCAAATGCTGCGCATGTGTTTCTGTCTTCATCACAGGCTTAGCAGGAAATCTTCCATCTGTCTTCACACTTGGAAGAAGCTTCTTAGACTTGAGCTCATGTGAATTTATGTGGAGTAAAGAATTAGACGGCACTGTTCTGAACGTTGACTTGTTTTTATCCATGACAGAGGAGTTGCAGACTCTTCCCGAGACTGACAAGTTGCTGTCCTTGAAAGTTTTGCTTTTTTTCATAGTGATGTACGAGTTTTCCATCCCATCTCTCTTTTTGTCAATTAAGGATTTGACATGACATCCGTTATCACCGGCAACATTAAATTTAGTCGTGCCCTTCCGGCTGTCAACTAGTTTTTGCAACTTCTCTCTGTTGCTTACCACGGGACGTCCTAAAACTGCACTTTCTGAGAAGCTTCCAAAAACCTTACTTCTCTTTTCTAAAATAACCTTCTCTTTTAGCAACCCTGAAGCTTGCTGCTGCTTTTCCCGATCAACACAGGGAAATAAAATATGATCTCTCCTTGGTGTCTCGATTCTTGGATCTATCTTGTGGTCTCTGTTAAAAAGAAAGTTAAAACATCATCTCATAAGAATTCAATAATGCATAACCTTTTAAATCTAAGAACAGCCTATCAAGTGAAAACTTACGTGCAATATATCAAGATACGTTTTGGCAAAAGACCTTCCCAAGCCCTTTGCTGGAAGCTACCATCATCATTATCCCCGAAGGCGATCTTCCTGAAATTAAACCAGCACACAAGACTGTCTAGAATGTATCACTCATCTCCATCAACAATATATTGTAACATAATTTCTGACTGAACAAAATATGAAAAGACCAAACGTATGCTTTTGATAATTCATGGATCTTGCATGGAAAAGAGAACCTCATAGTTAAGCTTACAACAAAAGAGAAGAAAATGATATGCAAAACTAAAGTTTCCAATTTGCTTTACATTCTCCGTGTTCTCTATCCAATTTTTCATGGAAATCGCACAGTAAAACATGAATTTCTCTTCATTTCTTTCTTTTCTTCTGGTAGCCTATGAACCAAACATAGCATAACCTGGGTAAGCATTTCCGATGGTATGCCTTTGGACAGCGTCTACACACGGCAAATTGCAAATCAGGCTCCATTTTGTCTTCTCCTTGCTTACAAACAGAGCATTTATGAGCAGGGCATGCGAATGACTCTCCTGCAGAAATTTGCTTCTGAAGTTCTTCTGCTTGATTTTCATCCGATGGATATAGCACTTCTGCCACACATTTTGGATGATAGAAATGACCACATGTTGCAGAGACGCAAGGAAATACCTAAGAAGCATTAGGTGGAAAAACTTTTAGTGCATGTGAACATATGCAAAACCTACACAGTCAATCCGAAAGGATTCTATGGAAACTTAGATGAGGTATTAAAGGAGGATAAAGTTGCAGAAATATCAAGTATATATGTCAATATCTAATGAGGTTGCATGTACAGGAAACAAAAATGAAGAAAAAAGTTCGATATGATTGGTCAAATGGTAGCTATAGTCTATAGAAAAAAGAAAGTCCCACAATGGGAAGAATCCCCATTCAGCCATCCAAACTCTCACACAAACTCAACCCAAAAGTACCGCTCTAGTGTTACCTCCAGAGACCTAGTATTAGTAAGGTGTGAAAGTGGCCAACCCAAAATTTAATTATCCACCACCTAGATTAAATTCAGGAAGCCTGCACTTCAAAATTAAATCTTTTTAAACCTGAAACATTCTTGAAAACTGACTATCTAAATTTTTACAGCCCATGTAAAACACTTGAGCAAAGCTACCTGCTCACCCTGGAGATATCCCTTATAACACATCAATCCCCAAAAGTAAAAGGAAAATAGAAGACAGGGAGACGACCAAGGTCTCCCTATCTCAAACTCCTCAAGGGAGAAACCAAGACTTCACCTCTTTTCACGATCACGTAAAAAAAAGAATAGCTTAAACACCCTAATCCACTTTATCCATCTAGGGATATATACCCTGTAACTTAATAGCAAAAGTAAATGCAGATAGCCATATCCTAAGCTAAGCCTGTCAATTTGGGTTAAATGGGTTGTGTTACAATAAATAGCATGTTCTAATGGTTTCAACCTACTATAACTCATTTAATTAACCGATCAACTCAATTGTGTGATAAATTGGTTAAGTCAAAACTCGAATTAACATGTTGGATACTCTTTCACATTTTTTTTAACACATTCTAATACACAATTTTGTAATTAAATGGATTTAATTAGGTTGAGCTGTTTAGCATGTTAAAGCGGGTTAGAGTGGGTTAATAGGTAACATTTTGTCAGGCCAATCCTAAGCTTTCTCAAAGTGACAAAGTCTAACCTAACTAAGAAGTGCTTCCTTTCTCTCCAATTCTAACCATCAACTACCTCTATAGATTTCAAATATGGTTCCCATCAAAGTTGTTGGTATATGAGGATATAACAGTGGTTTCACTTGCAAATATTTGAGCCTTTTTGGGAGAGAAGATGAAGTAATACATACAAAGTAAACAGCGTGCAACTTTTGCAGATGAGAAGCTGTATGATACCTGAACTTCCATATTTTTGGAAAGATTGCCTATAATATCCCATTGCAAAAATAGACGGGCTTAAGTAGGAGACTATCAATTGTGACAATACGCAAAAGGGCTTATTGCACATCTTTCTGTTTTCCAAAAGAATTAGCAAAACTATTTCCGTGAATTGTGATAAGAACATTTAGTTTGTGATGATCAACATTTGGCTCCAGCTCCCTGAATTATGGTTATATGTGTATCTATGGTTCTATGGATGAGCAGATCACAGTTTTGGACCAGTGGCTTGTCAGCTTTAGCCTCTGGCCCTCTGGGTCTAGCAGATGTCAAAATGTCATGTTCATCCACATTTGTTCTTCTCCATTACACACCTGGTGCTGGCTGCAGGTAGGCCATAGTAGCTCATATATATTCTTAAAATAATTCTCGAAAGACTTAATCTATTTGCTGAGATCGGATGTCGAGAATTCATACATATTATAAACTTGATATTGATGCCGCCGAGAGTCGGAGACTATATTAGAGACTATCAACTCAATATTTGCGCTTCACGGCAATAGAACCTGGAACCTCAGACACGAATACTTAATTTCTCAAAGAGATGGATTACAGCAAATGTGGTATTGATGATTTGAATACCGCTGCACTTAGGAGGCTTCGAAGCCTATTGGGTTGAAACTTGAAAGCACAAGCAAGGTGTTCAAAAATCTTGGATCCCAATTAAGAACTATAGCAAGTACATGACATCAATTTTACTATGTGATATTTTCATGGATATGCATTCTCATGGAGGAAATTACTCTTATAAGACTGTAGTAACAAACACAATAATAACAACAAGAAAACAATGGAGAGACACTTTACAAGATCGAAACACATGTATGTTAGAGTGGTGAACATTCTAGGTAATGATGCATAAGCAATTGTAGGTGAAGATGAAAAACCAGTAGCACATTAGACAGGAATGCATCTATAAAAGTTTCACTAGTTTTGTAGAGTCAAATATTAGAACCTCAGCCCCGCTAGACATATTAGAGGAGCCCAACATGCCACAAATGAAGCACTGATGCTGTTCATATTGACAATTATTACAAAGAAAAGTCCGAAGCGCCTGAAAATAACAAGACAATGCTTTCAGTTTCAAACAGCTATCGCTCAAAGAAAATAAGGAAATGAGATCCACTCTGTTTCATACCTCATACTGAGCAGCATTACTAAAGCCAAGAGATTCACAGAAAGAATCAGCTCCAGTATCCACAGTTGGGTGGAAGGATCTTATGCAGATCCCTTCACAACTGCAATATACGTACAAATCAAGACAAAGTAAGAGTTCGATAGAGGGAAAGACTCATGCCGCTGCCTTATGTAGCTGGAACAATGCTGATGTTAGTTAATTTTACACTATCACTGCATAGTACACTTTCTTATCAGTAATTTCGGAAGGAAAAGGTCATCAACAAACATAGCATATTATTACTAAAATCACAAGTTAATGTGGTAAAATGTTAAAAGTAATGAAGAATTCTCAACTATTTTTTCAAATATCACACATACATAGAGAAAACGAAACTCTAGGAAGCAATCTTCAACCAAGAGGGTGACAGATTCATGTATAAGAGTTCAAAAAGAATTCTTTTCAGGTTGTTTCAAATCCTAAAGAAATATTCAATCTATCAATCCAGTGAAGTTCCATAACTACGAAACTCAAACTCACTGTTGACATATCAACAACAGTCAAATATTAGAATGATAGTCCCTTTGTCCCAAAATATGCGTCACAAGTTGTTCACGATCATGAGCAATTTGAGAGACTCATTTTGGGACGGAGGTAGTATGTGTTATTTCCTTACACCAGAACTTCCCCGCCATTATCGCAAAGTGCACAAACAGAGTCAAATATTTCTCCACTCTCATCATCATCATCATCTTCATTATTATCACCATTAGCATCATTGCCATCCATATCAACTATAAACTTTGACATACTTGGTGTCCGATGACCCTTCAAAACAAAAGAAACAATCCTACTTTTAAACTACTAAAATTAACTCCAACAGAAGAGGAAATTAAGTTCGCAGAATAGGATTTTAACCTCACATTACCTCATGGAAAGTCTCCCTCTTTTTGTGCATCTCCATCTCATTAAGAAATGTTGCAAGATACTGCAATGATATCAGTTGCCAAGATAGAATAAGATAACAAAAATTAAGTTATCACTGCAAGATACTGCAATGATATCAGTTGCCAAGACAGAATAAGATATAAAATTTTAAGTTATCATGTATCAATTTGGTATTAAGCATGTCATTGATATAGTGACACCAACAAATACTCTGTATAGTTTGAGAGGAAAACCGAACGAGGAATTCTAACCTGATGCAATAGTTAACATGATTCAGCTACTTTTACAAATGAGTATCCTTATTTGAGGGTGAATAAGGATACTCATGAAGGATTTAGATGTGAATATACTCGTACCCTTCTAGTACCCAATACCTACAATCTACATGCTCTGAGGGTTGAAAAGAAGAAAACTGAAGTAAAATGGCGAAGAATCTCTATCATTTAAATTTCTGAAGAAGTCAAAATCTCATGAGAACTCATCACCCTCCCTAACCAGAAATGACGAAATAAGAGCTTGAACTACTTGCATACTCAATCTTGCCAGTAAGATAACTACAGAGTTTATGGTCATATTATAGCAGTAGATGACAAACGTATGTACTTGATCAAGGAAAAGAATGTTGTTTTCAACCAATCAAACAATTACCATATAGCTTTCATATAAGAAACACAAACCTTGGATATTGCTATATCTTTGTCCATAGTTGCAGCTTTTTTAATTATTGATATGTGGTCCAAGAGATCGTTCTCCGAAGGATCCACCATTTGTGATCTGCAAAGTAAGCAGGTCAGACATTTTTTTTTGGCATAAACAATAAAAATTACACACAAAAATGAAGTGAAAATAACATGCAAGGACCTGATCCGCACGTGGTTCCACACCGCATCTCTAGATGCCTCTGGATTCCTTTTGACAAAGTGGAGCCAGTGAATTGTGATCATAACAGTCCTAATGGTATCTTCAAAGCTCTTCTTTGGTTTTTGGAGCTTTATCCAATTGCTGTCTTTGGCAAGCATGTAAATCTCTGGAAAAGCATAAGAAAGTTCAAACTTCCAGCCAATGACCTTCTTATGGATTGTCTGAAGGCCACAAGGTGTAGCTCCACGTAAAAATATACTTGGAGTCAAATCATGTTGGATCTCATCCTCAGTAGTCCAATGGAGAGGCAAAATGGAAAAAGGAATCAATTCATCCTTGTGGTCGACCAAATGGTAATCTGTAACACGTTCTGGCAAAAGCTGACCCTCTTCATCGGATGATGCCATGAGTATTGAGACACTGCACTGATTTATCCGAGACCTTTAAATGAATCTTATAGAGCCACAATTCAAAAATATACAATATTGAAAGCTAGCAATCAAAGTAAGATAGATAATAAAACCTTTGGACATTTAGTGAAGAATGAACTCCATGATGATCTAAACAATTGGAAAGAAGCTTAAGAAGTCAAAGAGTTTACAATAAGTAAGAATACATGGAATGCAACTTTGGCAGTAAAACGAGTATTAATGGAGACGAAGTTAAGTTAGAAGGCCAAAAAAGAAAAAGAAACAATTTTAACATTTAGGATCAATTAATAATCAGATGGGCATTAAAGTCTGTGGTTCCATCTCAAAAGGAGTAGCTCAGGATCTTTATTAAGTGTAGGTGAGGCTTGTTTATACCCAATGTAGATTTCGTCTCAACAATGGGAAGGTAGGAGATAATGTAAGTCAATGGAATGACATCGGGGATGAAATAGATCAATGCAACGGGAGTGGTATGTGATTGCCGCAAATTGTATACATTTTAAGTTTCAAGGAAGGTTTTATATGATAGTTAATAGAACCACCCACTACTTTATGAAGAGAACCAAAATGCAAATGTTACAGTAGATCATGAATGCTCCGTAAAACTAGGAAACATAGGATTTATAATGCACAGTAAACCCCACTCTAAGCAAATATGAGAGAAAATAGTTGAAGAAGGATGCCCTGTGTGACAATGGTGGAGCCTCAGCATATAGAACAGGTAGCAAGTACTCCATAAACCAAAAGTAGAAACACAAACCTAGCTAGCACCCTAGTTCAAAACCTCACGAAAGCCATCAGAAATGACGAAATAGTACTTCACATTTCAGCAAAATTGTAAAATGACACCAAAATCACAAATGAGGTATATAAGCATATTTAGTAGATCAACACACACACACACACACACACTCACAGAGAACAGTACCAGCAGAGGTGGAAAGTTTGGCAAAAAGGAGCCCTAGAAACCACGAGGAGCTTCCATGTGCGTACTATAAGTCTGTAAGGAGAAGGAAGATAAGTTGGTGCAAAATTTGAGTTTTAAAAACAAAAAATGGCAAAAACAAGCATTGGATTTGAACATTTATTAGCAGATATGAAAAGTTTGCAACAAGTACCGGAACTGAAGAAGGTTTGAAATACTACGGAATTTTCCGGGAAAGAGATATTGAAAGTTGTGGGTGGGGTGGTGTGGCGGGGGGGGTGGGGGGTGGTGTTAGTGTGGAGTAGCACAAAAATGGCGTGAGAAGCTCGATCAACTGCCACGTACCGTACCGTATAGCATGTTTTCGCTACCATTTTGGGTAAACTTGTGATTGGGGGGGGGGGGAGGGGCGCTACTATTAGTACCTTTTTGTCGTTATAGAAAAACAACTCAGTGGCCCATCCGTTAGGTTCTTTTATGTGTTTTGAAAAAAAAAAGAATTTAAGACTGCAATTTTCCATCGATCTTGTCCTAAGTTAATATGAGAGAAATAAATTATAGGGCTCTTAATTTTTAAATCACTCTCACTTATAACAGAGTCAATTCCACTTTAGAAAGAATCGAAGCACACTACCGTGCTGAACGCCTACCTATTAATACTTTTTTGTTATTATACAAAAACAACTCGCTGCCCATCTATTAGGTTCTTTTTTTGTGTTTTGAAAAAAAAATAAAAATTGAGACTACAAATTCGACAGTTCTTTATCGATCTTGTCCTGAGCCAACGTAAAAGAGGTAAATTACAGGGCTCTTAACCCTTAGATCACTCTCGCTTGTAACTGAATCAATTTCACCTTACGAAAAATCGAAGTCTGCATACTATCGTGTTGAACCCTATTCGCCCTTTCTTTTCCAATATGATATATGCCCTGATTTTTATTTATTGTATTTTGAGCTTATTTGGATGAATAATTTTTAAGCTAGAATTTGAGTTTTTTTTAGTGATAAAAATAAAATGTAAAAAAGATAAATAAAAAAATTATGAACTTAAATAAGGGAGAAAAGTTTTTAAAATTTAGAAATATTTTTTTTCACATTTAATTTGACACATTTAAAGAAAACCAGTGATTTCTTTTGGAAAGAAGGAAGAATTTTTTTTACATACAAGTAATTTTTTAGATTATTTAACTTTTTATAATACGTTAAACTGTGTTTATTTTTTGCGTGACAAATCAATGGTTATATAACTCAATTAAAATTACATATTTGTTTGAACTATTCAACATATATTTACTTTACATATTTGCTTGAACTCAAGTTTTGATCATTTTTATGTTTTGTTTAAAAGTATCCGTCATTTTGGTTATTTTTTTTTTTACATAATAAACTTCAAAATATCGAAATAAGTATAAAAAAAAATTGAACATTGGTCAAAGTAATTAACAATTATAGGATTTGTAGTTTATTTGCTTACGCAAATATTAAAAGTATTTTATTTAATTTAATAAGGCTCAGATCACAAGTCAGATATATTGCAATATTTGAATATTCCAACATCAAACATATTTTATATATTTTTAATATCTTAGTACTCAAATATCACCCAACATCACAAATAAATACCAAACAATTTTCATCTATTACCCCTATCCATACACTCTCACAAATCAATTCAAACCTTTTACATCATATTTTCTCTCCTCTCTCCTCACATTCAAATATCTCACATCACATTCTCTCTTCTCACATCAAATTCAAATCTTTCACATCATGAGGGTAATTTAGTCTTTTATTTCATAAACTCATATTACTCATATCATCTTACATCCAAATAGTGAACAGTGCAATATCATTATATATCATCATATATTGCATTCCTGATCTGACCCTAAATCAATTAATCAATTTTACTTCCTTCCTTACACACGAAGAGTTTTACACCCGTTGTACTTTAAGAATTATCCGTCCCTTTAAGATGTTTCCGTGTGAATACCCCGTTATTTTTACCTTGGTGCGCGCACCCTTGTTATTTTTACAATTGATGGTTACCCTTATGATTTTTTACCATAGTTGATACGCATAAGAGGGTTCTATTGTTTCAATTTGAGCGAATATGTAAATTTAGGCATAGTTTTTGGAGGGTTTGAAATTATTTTTTGAAAAATGCAATCATTTTTTACGGTGTTTGAATGTTAAAAGCAAAAAAAATGTGTTTTGATAGAAGATGTTGTCAATTTGCATTTTCCTAAAGTAATTCCTATTTTTTTTTTTAATATTTAGCTTGATTTTTCATTATTAATCTCACTATCTATATACATTGATTGTATTATTTGTTACACTATGGCAACTTTAACAATTGTTTTGCATAATTTATTTGACATATAGTAGTCAAATAATTCTAAGAAATCAATTTTATGAAAATCTATTTACAAAAATTACTTTTTCAAAACACAACGTTAAATTCGCCCTTAAAGTGTTTACTACGATAACGGTACATCTAAGGCGTCGTTTGAATAGCGTGAAAGTTATACAAAAAAACTTTTCAAAAAAATAAAATGAAGTGAAGTAAAAAAAAAAGAAAAACTATTGAAAGATAATTTTTTTGTACCCATGTGATTAGCGAGAATACTTAATAAGAATTTTCTTAATCTTTAGGATGATATTTGCGAAAAAGTATTTTTTTTTTATAAAAAAAAGTTAAGGTGGTTATAAATTTTTTTCATGTCATTCAAGCATGTTATTTTGCGTGAAAGCTTTATAACTTCTTTTTTCCTTTTCTTTTTCATATTTTGCTACTTTTCAAATAAGTTGTAAATACCACTGTTATTTCTACCAAGTTGGATCCATCTAAAAGTTCCAATCCATGATGATATATAAAAGTTTCTACCATTTCTGCTGGGATGAGTATACCTAATATTTCTACATAAATGGATACATATATATATATATTGTTTGGATGGGATGAAATTCGATCTTATTTGGTGTCTTATCTCCTATTTTATAGTATTTTGTAATATTAGTTAAAATAATATATATTTTTGGGGATCAAATTTTAATCTAAGGGGGTAAGTATATAATATTTAAAAAATAATAAAATATTAAAATAAGATAAAAAAAAATAACGTAAAATAAGATAGAATAAAGTAGAATATATTTTATAAATTAAAATTTAGGAAATAATTAATTTTAGACTAAAATATGCATAGTTAACTTATAGGGCTTTTTGGACTGTTGAAAGAGGAGGCCCATCTTATTTTAGTTGCTTAAAAAAAAAAAAGGAAAAAAAAAGGATAGGCTGGGTTACGGGAAATTTTTATTAATCATGGGAGGATTTTCGATCGGCTATAACCGTTGGAGATTGAAGAGTCATGGAGGACCTAAAAATTTGTTGTTCAACAAACAGTCAGTATAATTGATTAATTCAATTGAAAAAGACATTGAAAGAAAGTGATAGTTAATCTAATATTTTTAGAACCTCTATAATTATATTTATATTACATTTATTTAATTAGTATTATTTCCATTTATTAAATTGTTAGGGCTGGATTACAAGTCTGATTCTTTTATAATTTTTGATATTTAAGTTTTGATAGGTTCTACCATTTACTCTCCATATGTTGATCAAGATTTTTAATTTGTTTAAGCTCATTCAATTTAATTAATGTAAGCTTTGGACCCCTCTTTTATGAGTCATAATCCTTGGGTCCTTCGCATACATAACATTGTTTGTACAATATGTTAATTTCTCTCTACTGTGCTTAAATAGATACCATGTATATTTATATGATATTCTTTGCAGAAAAGCTTTGATTAAGAAAGCTAATAGCTTTAGCTATCGTAAGCTTTCATGTCAAAAGCTTTAAAAGCTGAAGTTGATGGTTAGTTAAGCTGCGAAGCTTAAGTTATTTCGAGCATTCGATAAAGCAAAAGCTTTTATTCCAACGGTTGAAATGTTGAGTAATCGTCAAGCCAAAGGATTTCTAATCCAACACAACCCGGTGGTCTCATTTATTATTAGCTTATTTTGGCTAAAATGTTTTATTGATACAACATGTATATTGACTAACAAACATTCCTCTTTTAGATCTTTTTTTTTTTTTTTTGGGTCTAAGCCCAGGTGTCCGGCCACTGGCCGACTAATCCTGTTCAGGGCGGGTCCCGGGGTTAAGGTTTTAAACCTCGGGCAACGTAGTTGCGGGGGATCGAACCGTAGTCCTCCCTTCCAAGTGCAGCCCCTGGCACCACTGCACCAACTGCTCGTCGGTAACCCAAGACCTATCGATAGGACCTCTATCATATTATGTACCAGTAAATTAAACTCAAGCAATAAACTATCGCTGTCCAAATTCAAATTGCTTAAGTTGGAGCCAAAAGAAGAATAACGGCACATTAACTTCTCCTATAAATACCCAACGATGAAGAAGGAAGAAGTTGCTCTTTGGTTGGTGTCTGCACATATAGAAAAACAAAAAGAGAGCCGTTTTAGATCGTATTAAAAGCTCAGATCCTTTCACACACACATCCCTTGAGCTTTTAATAGCCAACCACAAACACTGTATCCCAATCATTTAGAGTGTCTCCCCATTGTAATATTCTTGGAGGCACATTGATTGCTCGTTCCAAACCGAGTGAAATTAGTTCTAGAATAGAGAACACATTCATTCAAATAAATCAATAGGAAAAGCACGGTTTTTGATGTACACGATCCATTAGTGATCACTAAGTACTTGTTTAAGCTTAAAATGATCAGCTAAGAAGCTTTGTAATAGTTTAGTGAAAATTAATATAGTGCACATCACAAATCCTATCCTAACCTAACCAACCAGGTAGTGGAGTATGAGTTATTTAATACTGTGAACCACTATATATCTCGTGTGCTTTACAATCTTCTTTTAAAAGCTTTATATTGATTTACTGTTTTAACTCCTAGCTTTACTTCCTTTACTCTTTTGAAGCTGTTTGACATCCTCGGTTGATTCAAAAGCTTCTATCAAATTAAAGCTTTCAGTTTTACTATAGTTTATATTCTTTGAAGTTTAAAAAGCTTTTTACTATCTTAAGCTCACTCCTTAGACTATTTGCTTAAAGAGCTACTGCTTAATCAATAAGTAAGTAGAACTTTAGTAATTAAAACTTCAGTTGGATCATTTCCGTAGCAGCTTAACCTTTAAGCTTTAAGCTTGCTGATTCAGCAAAGAAGTTTTGAAAACAAGTTTAAGTTTTCAAATAAGCTATTAACCCCCCCTATAGTTTATTTCTTTCCAGTAGGACTAACATTATCTCTCTTCTACTTTTTTACTTTAATTATAATAAAATAAAACCAAAAATTATTACAAATCGAACTTCTGATCCAGCCATTAGTAATATCATGAACCTTTCTTTGTGTGTGCAACTTTTTCTGATATTTATTCGCTCTGTAAATTGGATTTAAGCCCAAACTATTGGGTCGGATGGCGGGAGCACGCATATTCTTTTCCCCACGGCCCACAGGACTTGAGTATATATTGTAGATTCGATCTTGTTCACCTCGCTTAACGTGTTGCTCTTTACTAACCTTATTGGAGGACGCCGACGACG
This sequence comes from Iris virginica, assembly GCA_025631175.1. Taxonomy (NCBI): domain Eukaryota; kingdom Viridiplantae; phylum Streptophyta; class Magnoliopsida; order Asparagales; family Iridaceae; genus Iris; species Iris virginica. The sequence goes on along the minus strand of JAOTQG010188490.1, from coordinate 2,505 downwards.
CATGGTAGGGATTTCTTTTGTGTTTTTTGGGTTAATGAAACGACTCCTGTACAATTCGCGTTTTAGAGAGTGCCCCCTCGTAAGATTTCATCCGTAGAAGAGCCCCCTTCTAAAATACCCGCCAATCGAAACCTATGTCTGGCGTTAGAAGGCCTATAAAAAAAACTAAGATATCCCCAACTAAAGTCCCCCTCCCTCTTTAACCTTTAACGAATTGTCTTTTTAATAAAAATGAATTAAATTAAAAAAAATAAAATTATGAAGTAGTAGCAAAAAAAATATTTAAAATTATGATTTATTAATTATATAAAATTGAACAATCACCAACACTATCAACCATTCAAATTCGAGATCTGATCAAGAAGATGGAGAAGTCGTTGTGCTATTTCTTATTCTTTTGTCCAACCAGCGGAAAAATTATAACCTCAAACACAACAAAGTATATGAACCTAACCAAGAAAAGCAAAGACCAGAAACAACTAAAAATCATAATTATTGGACTACCTATTTTCACCGTTCTTCACTCGAAACCCAAACAAGAACGTCAGATCACCGTCCCCGTCTCGTTGCTGTCCCCAATCCACTCCTCTGCTACCATGTCACCGCCACGCTACCTGCCACCCACACCAACTTCCTGCCATATAGAGCTATTAGAGCAAGAGGATTGAAGATGAAGAAAGTGTTTTTCTCGTGTTTATCACACACTCCTTAAAGTGATAAACGCCTCCACTATTTGCTTCAAGGTTAATGGCATTCTACCTCTAAGATTAGAATTACACACGAAGAACGACGATCAGCAACTATCGATGTTCTTTCTTGAGAAGGAAAGAGAGTTGTACTGTGAGAAGGAGTAGAATAAATGAGTTTCTTCGATATCTGGAAATTTGTTGGAACATCCTTTTTATAGCCCACAACAAGCTCCTTCATAATATTTTGGATCTTCTTCTACATTTAAAACAATAGGTAATTTAGAAATCACAAAATTCCTATCACCTTCAACTAGGAAGACGATAGATTGAAAATCAATAAAATCAGAATCCAAATGCTTTTCATTTCTCGCTCTTTAACTTCTTCGAGGTAGGGGTGCAACGGTTCGATTTGGGGTATAAACCGAAAGCCGAACCGTATCCTATCGGTTTGGAGAATTTTAAATCTAAATCGAACCGTGAAACTAACAAACCGAACCGATAAACCGCGGTTCGGTTTAGAAAAAATCTTGTAATTTTACAAAAAAAAAACTAAATATAACTTAAGATTTATAACAAAAAAATTTTAAAAATATTTTTAACATTAATAGCATACGATCATAATAAAAATTGAAAAATTACGCAATTATGTTGTTTATTTACATAATATTTAGCACAATACAACTTAAAAATTATAAAATTTATAAGTTCATCATAATAAAATTAAGTTTAAGTTAGAATATAATTATTATTCTATTTTGTATATAAAATTAAAAGGGTATATATAAATATATAAAAAATATGAGGGGTTTATATGAAAATATACATATACATTAGATATCGGTTCGATTTGGTTTGATTCGATTTAATTTAAGGTGTCGAAATCGCAAATCGAACCGAACCATGCGATTTGAAAATTTTTCGAACCGTAACCGAACCAAATTCATTGGTTTGGTTCGGTTCGATTTGGTCGTCGATTTGGGCGGTTTAGAGTTACACCCCTATGGATAACATACACACACACAAAATCAACCGGTCAAAATATCACGCTTTGTGAATATTCCGGTGTGTTCACTTGGGTGTTTTTCACCCAAATTTTTTAGTTTTTGATTTTTCTCCCTCATTGGCCCCACAAGTTTTCTATCTATTTCTCTCTTACTTTTACTTTAATTATTAAAAAAATTTAAAAACCAAATAAAAAATTACTCATCCAAACGCACCCGCATTGCTTGAAAACGCATCTAGAAATAACGACAATGATGTTCAAAGAGGTAGTTCCCTTCGTGCTCTCTTAGTTCTTTCTGCAAGTAAAATTCAAAAGGAAAAGTTTGATTCTTTTTTATTAATTTTATTGAACTAATTACTTGATTAATTTAATTGTAAAGTGTTAATTTAATTTGTGTATTATATTAAATATTTATGTTTTATTATTATTTATTTAAAGGGTATAAAATATTTTTAATAAAGGCTATTTTTATCACAAAAATTTGTGTATTAAACTAAGCGTTTGTGTGCTTTGCAAATAGCCACTCTCTCTATATATTGTATTAAGCATTTAGGAAGCTAAGAATTATTTTATTAATTTTATTTAAAAGGATTAAATTTTTTTTTAATAAAGATTATTTGTGTCACAAAAATTTGTGTATTAAACTTTCCACTTGTGTACTTTGTAAATAGTCATTCCCTACAGCTACATTATGACCACGTGATCAAACTTTTAAAACTTGCAGTGGTAAATCGAAATTTTTTTGTTCCAAATGGTCTCATCTTTTATCACATAATTATTAAAAACAACACATATCCTAAATTTAAAGTTTAA
>JAOTQG010188379.1:0-16637 GCA_025631175.1 Iris virginica | reverse complement strand
ATATATATAGTGTTGATACAAGGGTTAATAATAAAACACAACTTATTAACTAAATTACATAAGTGTCCCTAATATATACACTGACTATTACTTTATAGTTCATCCCCCAATAGTGCCTACCTAATTAGGTTGGTAGCTACCTGGCCTTCTATGTTTCTATACTTTCTCCTGCAAGATCACTTCTCAAAATCATGATGTTGACCAATGACCACTTGGTCTAAAGGTATTCCATATCTTTCTTAATGGGAGGTCACGGGCTCAAGTCTTGCCAGAGACAATATTGAGGAGAGATTATATCGTGTTGCAAATATCGCCTGGTTTTAAGCCCTCGTCGTTGACTCTTGCAAGACCTACTTAATAAAATAATAACGGTTGGTATAAGGTCTATTGGAGTAATTGTTGGAGTCTCAAATGATGGATATGCAGGCATAATAAAATAAAATTCATGATGTTGCACCAAATTTGGGCACCCTACCTGCCTCTTAGATCTTGATGGTCCCAAGCCCGGATAAAGGAAAATGGTTGCAGTAGGTAGCATGAACATGAACTCCAATAACTTTCGCATAAATGCTAAGACGTCACCCATATGAAAAGACATAAAAGACTGTGGTATATGTGATGACTTGGCATTGGATGGCGTAGAATGGCGGAAAATGATTCATGTGGTCGACCCCAAGTGATTGAGACTAAGCTTTTTTGTTGGTGGTGGTGGTGGTGTATCATAATTCATAACTATTTAGAAATAAGTGATTGTACTATATCTTGGGAGACTAAAAACGAACAAGTTAGCCATGAGGAATATTTTAGAGTATTTTAGGCTAGTATCTGATATTTGTGTTAATTACTCCTCAAAGTAAAATTAATATCATCAATTTCTGCAGCATTTACATAGACGTATAACATGTTCTGCCATTATATAAAATGGATTGCAGGAGAAGCAACAGTTTTCATGTGCTTATTTGCTTTCATCAAAATGTAAGTCGGTAAGTGTAACTTGGAGAAATTTACAAAAACCCGACACCTACAAATATGGTAGAACAATGGGGAAGTACAATCGATCTACCAGAAAAATACACTTGGCAACTTTATGAGTAATTGTGACTGCTGTATGACATCTTTGGCAACCCTGTGGCAATGCCAATGGTGGTGGTAACTCATGCGAATATTCAGCCATTATTAAGCATGCATGGCGTGCTAACTTGTGGTGATTGGTGATGAGTTTGGATGAATTAGCAAGTCAGTAGCATATTTTCATGCCGAAGAATCTTGCAAGTTGTCTTCATTTTAAGTTATCTGCTTAAAAAATGTATATAGGGTGGACATTATTTCCCTTGTTATTGAACAGCCATAAATGTTTTACGTTGAAGAAAATAGATCTTTTCCCCATAATTGAAGTTTAAGTTTGATCTACGATGTTCTGACAAGCAGATATCATTGATCCCTTGTGGAGGATAACGTTCTCCTTTTCCCCCCTTCTTTGTTCTCCCAGCCTCTTCTGTCACATCAATTTGGTATCAGAATTCAGTTGTGATGTAAGCATATAATATCCAGTCTTTCTCTTTAGTTTATTTTGGTATTAAAGTCAGTTTTGAAGAGGGGGTGGGGGGTGGGGGAGAAGGGAGCTAAGCAAAAAACATCCGCTGCTTCTCCAAAATTTCTTTGGACTCTTTTTCACTCTAACGATGACTGCATAGCTATATGAAGGTTTTAATAGTCAGATAAGGGTAACCTTGCATTCTGTTTTTCCATCAAAAAAAGGTGGCAATCCTTATATTCTTTCCTTTAGCACTAGCTTGGAACTCTCAAAACTGGGCAAGGGTAAGGCTCTTAACTCGGCACAAGCGGAGTTAAATAATACTGATACAACATGAGCGAATATTAGTTCAAATTTAACAATTCCAATTCCAATTCCTTGAGCCCAAGCCTTCTTAGATTCAGAGATGGACTATTGCGTAGGACACCATTTATAGTGGAGTATCAATCCCCTGTGATAGAAATATTTATATTAGCAATATTGTTATGGTCATTACTTTGTTTATAAATATGTGGTAAGTATAGTAATTCTAGTATTTTGATATTACCTTGGAGTCGATGCTTGCTTCCTAGCGTTAACAAGACTGCTTGGATGGTAGTTGTCATGCAGTATTTGTGATTTTCATATTCTCTTTGATTAATATCAGAAATAGAAAAGCAAGCTTCAATCTTCTAATAACATACTTGGTTTTATTCCATATTGCAGCTAGACCTGGTTTCCTAAGGCGTGCAGATTCCATTACATCTGCCAAATCATGCTTGGAGCCTGTTCCAACCACGGATAAGTGTTTACTTCCTGCTGATTACATTTTGGAAGATCCAGATTCTCACTTTATTTATGTGTGTAAAAAGATGGATGAAACATCAGATTTTAGCAGCATATCCATGAATCGATTGACAGTTTGATATTTAATTAAGAGAAATCAGAAGAGCTTCGCTTAAACTTCAGACTTTCACAGTAGTCATGGTATGATAACGAGATAATTGCACGGTGATTGCAGCTTGTACAAGTCAGCTAGTGACGAGATGTCCGTAGAATACCAATGCTGTATTTGAAGCTATGGTATGTTTGTTTAGTCTTGTACTCTTTTCGTCTTTGTACTTTTTTCCTCCTTTTTTTTTCCCTCTGATATAGAAAGCATGAATAAGTGACGGTGATTGCGAAATAATGATGAGCATCACCACAAATTTCCTGTTGTCTGTAACACTAAAGTAATTAGTTTGAACTTTGAAGAGTCTGTGTTGGTACAGTGTTTATTATTGGCTTTGTGGGGCACCTGTTTCATTTCATTTTCTTAAATTTTAGATCTTAAAATTGATTTCCTGTCATCAAATAAGAGACAGGGAACTCTATGAGTGGGAGTGGAGCTGCAGCAACTACTGATAGGATAGGAGTTTGTAAATTGAAGTTGAGCAAAGATTTTGCTAAAGCAACGAGCAAAACATACAACTTGTATTGTACAACCTTGCAAGTAGTTGCAACGATGGAGTATATGTATTTCTTCAAATGCTAAACGTTATCGTGAAAGAAATTTTTTGGGACATTTAATTTGACCAAAAAATTCATGAATAAATTTTCTTGTTTCACCCTTTAATCCTTTATCTTTTTGGATATATATCGAAAATTAGATTGAATCTAAGGTTTTAAAAAAAACAATTTATGGTCTAATGTCGATTGACTTTGACATTAGACATCACTCCTTTAGTCTTTTAATTCAATATTTTTGACCATTTTCACTGAAATGTTATGGCAGTTGAATTTAAGGTTTTCAATTGTATGTTGTTATTTACACATTTCGTTTTTGTTAAGTTTATACATTTTTTTTTATTTTTTTAAAATATATTAGATACAATTATCATAATATCCCTACTAATAAAAATGATATTTTTACACTTTTTTTTTACTTTAAAAATATTAAATACACACTCCCTTTTCGATCCAAAATTTCACCTCTCGATAAATTTTGACTTCTTGATGGATGAGAACAAAAACAAGAAATTAAAAGAGATGTGTGCCTTGCGCATTAGCCTCAAGAAAAGCTAAGTTCGTCATGATCAGCAAAATGAGTAATAGCTTTACAGATTTATTGACTAAACTTTAGGAATTACAGGGCAATTAAGCCACTTTTTGAGCTTAGTAGTAGCAGCGGCTATGCATGTAATTAATGATGTGTTTATTTCTTTGATGTTGTAATCATGTTTTTTAAATTCGTCTTGATAACTTTTTGTGTGCTCTTTAAACCAAAAGCATAAAATGAAATTTAAAAAATCAATTAATTGAGCAACTTAGAGTAAGTACCCGAAAAGTGAAATTGGGCGGAAGAGAGCACCAAGATTAAGGCCACATGTGATAGTTGAGAAGAAGATAGAATCCTTTCATAGTGATCGAGATGAGAGTTGCTAACCTAAGGAATGTGTATTTAATAATATTTCAAATAAAAAAAAGTGTAAAAATATAATTTTATTAATAGGAGTATTATAGTACTTATATCTAATATATTTTTTTAAAATAAAAGAGTGTAAACTTAATAAAAACGGAGTGTATACATAACAACACCTTTTCAATTTCATCGAATATAAAAGCGTGTAGAAATATCATATAGTAATTAAATGATAAGTATTGAAAATGACTTTTAGAGACAAATTACATAAATACATCAAACGCCACCAAAAAAAAAAATGAGATAATCAGATTAAATGCAAAAAGTTGGGTAAACAAATCATTTCACTCTCTTGATATTTTCGAGTTTTTTCCTTGTAGACTTGTGATCCTATTTGGGTGAATGCATTTCTATTTTCTACCGTACTACCTTCCTACATTAATAAGTGAAAGAAAAAAAAACTAAAAATAAAAGCCCAAAAGTAGAGCATGACCCGGCCCATTCTGATTCTAAGCCTAGAAAGTATTTTCACACAAGTAAACGGAAGAGAAAAAGAAAAATAGAGAGAGAGAGAGAGAGAGAGAGAGTTAAAAGAAAAAAAAACGTGGGAAATAAGTAAAGAAAGTAACCCCAAAAATAGTTTTTTTTCTTTTTTTGGTATAAGAAATCCCTAAATAGGAGGGAAATATAAGTAGGGTAAAATTAGTCCATATTATATATTTACAGAAAGTAGTCAAACCAAAGCTAGAAACTTTTACCACACAAAATCAAAGACTCCCTCTTTTACCCTTTGAAAACTGAGCAATTAAGACGAGATTGACCAAAATACCCCCAACCTATCACCATTTATATCCTTCCCACTTTCCCAAATTAAAAAGTTTTCTACCCACATGTGATTAGTGCGCATTTGGGAAAAAAAGAAGCGTTGGGACCCACAGATCTACCAAATGTGGCAAGATTACAGAGTCATGCAAGAACTCTATTTCTTGCATGCAAGCTTGCCGTTTCCACTAGAATTATGAAAGGCCATTTGGGGAAAACGCCTCTCCACGCCTCTCTGTCTCCTTCCTCTATATATAGAAACCCTTTTATCAGTAGACCCTTTTTCTTCTTTTACCTATATAGCCAAATTTCCATTCTTTGTTTTCAGCGTAGAGAGAGAGCAATTGGATTTTTGAGGAATTGGGGTTTTTTCTTTTCTGGAATCAAGATTTGTAGAGATGGGTAGAGGGAAAATTGAGATAAAGAAGATAGAGAATGTGAATAGCAGGCAAGTTACATTCTCAAAGAGGAGGACTGGGTTGCTCAAGAAAGCTAATGAGCTTGCAATTCTATGTGATGCTGAGGTTGCTGTTATTATCTACTCCAACACTGGCAAGTTGTTTGAGTTTTGCAGTTCTAAGTAAGGGTTACTTTCCCTCTTTTTTATTTTACTTCTTTCTGATCTTGATTCTTGGCTTGCATGTGTTGTTGGTGTAATGGATTGATTGATTCTTTTATTTTATTCTTTTTTGTGTAATTTTCAGTGTTCAGTTTAAAGCTTTAACTTTATTTTTTTTTTAAATGGGGGAAGAATTTATGGAAGTTGATTTTGTTGATTGTTAAGAAAAGAAAAGATTTCTGCTTTGCATGTTCTGATTTCTGTCTCTGTCATTTGATTATCTGTTTTTGAGGGGTTTTGATGTTCTAATTGAAGTTTTAAACTGTTTCTTTTTTGGGTTATTTTCTTGACTTAAACTATTCTCTTACATAAAACAGAATTATAGGATTTGAATTTGTGTTTGCATGTGGTTGATGATCAATTAGATTTTCGGGTACTCGGAGCTCAATTATGTGGTAGGGGTTGGATTTTTAATATCTGTCAGGTTCTGTTTGATAAACTCTCTGTGACCTGTCTTCTAATTAACCCTTGTGCTTTGTTTTATACTATTGAGGTCTTCTTAAATCGAAATTTGGTAATCATCAGCCGCAAAAGGATGCGATTGTGCAAATGCATTGGTCTTTTAACACATAAGAAGGCTTCTCCTTGACTGGGAATTAGAATTATCTGAATGCAACTTTGATTTTGATTTATGTTGATAACATGATGTATGTTTTGTGCCTCTGGTTGCAAATATGAGGAGAATGATTAGAATGGTTTATCATTGATTGATTATAGGATGTTTTCGTAAATTTAACAAATATTTCACTCCTTCCATTCGTGCAAAACATTCACCTTTGACTATTTTTGGTGGATTCAATTACACTATAACTGACAATAAGTCTACTCAGTTTTATTGATATATAAAATTGAAATTCTAAATGTATTTTCTACTTATATAGTTTTTGATGAATGAGATTTTATCACCTAAAAGGTCAAAAAAGTAAAGTTTAAATGTTGTTTGATTTATTCGAATGCTGACTTTTGAAAAAAGGAAAATAAACTCTTTCATTCGATTGGAGGGAGTTTATCTTTATTTTTATTTTTCAGTAATATGTCTTTTGATTTTAGTGTTGGTTCAAGCATGAAATACCAAAATCAAACTAAATTGACTCAAGGATCCAAACAGAAGTTGGCTCCAAAATTACATCTTTCAAAGGAGTCGACATAATCAGCTCTTGAAGAACCCTTTGGGCAAAAGTCTAGGAGACATGTAGAAGAAGGGTGGTATAGGTTTGTTTTATTGTATATCTGAAATCAGCTATGTGTCATGCTAGGTTCTGCTATCATAATTTAGTGACGACAGAGTATGAGTAGCAACGATCTTCAGTCATCACTGTACTGTTTACTACACACACACACTAATTATACATTACATATTCTTCAATCTTGTTTATTTATGCTTCATCTTGTTTTCCTTTTCTGTTCACGATATCATAAAAAAGAAACATCAAAAGGATGTTCTCTATTGTAGCGTACTGACAGTAGTTTAGTACGAGAACTCTTTCTTTGCCCTGTGATGACTATTATGATTTGGCTCCAGCTGCAGTTGCTGCAAAGTTTTTCATTTGTTATTTTATAAATCATTCGTCAGTAGGTTTTGCCATTTTGGGACAGTTTTGAGCCTAGACATGCTTTTCTCTTTCCCCATTTGCTTTTAGTAAAGTTCTTGTTTCCTTGCCCCAATCTACATTGTCATTCTTGTGTGTGTGTGATCACGCGGCATAGCTTTTTGTTTTGTGCTTAAGACAGATCAAATTCCTCAACTTCTATTTTTCTTCCAACATTTTTAACGCTTATCGTGTTTATCAAAAAATCGTATTCCTTCCAAATCTGGGGAAAGAAGAAAAGATAAATATTCAACCAGGCCAAGTTTCCCGTTTGAAAAAAAAGACTCCGTGCTGTTGGAAGCCTTTACACGGAAGACCTGGGTTTGGAAGGTTGTACATCAACTTTTGTTGGCACAATTTACCACTACACTATGCTAATTGATCGAGTAATTCGTTTGTGAACCAAATAATTTGTACTTGGATTAAAGTTGATGCATTAATATAGTAATCGGACGGTTTATCCTTCTGCATTTGCTCCATCCATCGGGAAATTATGATTGAACATGACACATTAGGTGAGACCTTGCACAGCCTAAAATTGTAAGTATACAAGATCAATTCTGGGCTACCTTCTCTATCCACCAATGGGTTTTGAGTTGCATGCTCCAGTACTAGTGAGAAAAGACAAGCTAGGTTGGCGTAGAATAAGCACTAAGTGATTCGGTTATCTAGTTAGATGGTGTATAAGCTTTCTTACAGGTCAAAGAAATGTGTTCATGCATGGATAGAAATAGAGAAAGACAAGTAGGCAGTAGGCACTAGAAGTAAACCAAGTTCATGTGATCACGATGTAATTTCATTGTATCTGTGTTTGTGGAATTGACAATCTTCCCATGCATTGCCTGTTGTGACCACACTTTTTACACTTCAATTAGATTTTACTGACTTAAATAACTTTTTATTCTTCATTGCAGCATGAAGCGAGTTCTTTCAAGGTATAGGAAGTGTTTAGAATCAGTATCTTCAGGAAAAGAACGTGAGCTTGAGCAGGTAGAATGTTTTTCTCTCCTCTTGTCAATTTTTTGTCAGCCAAACAAAATGATGCTATAGTCCCATGTCCCTGAATTATCCTCTACATGATTTTTAGGACAGGATCTCCAACATTTCAAGTTGACATCGCGAACTCTTTTTAGTATTTCGTGAACTTGTTTAGTGGCTGGTGTGAGGCATGCAGGCAATAATCAACTTGTGAATCAGCAAGTAGAATATGGCCCCTGTTGAGTTATTAGGTATCCAATCAAATGTTTGCCCTCTCGATATTAGGTTGTGGATAGTGTTGAACTCATTCATAGTTCTTAGTTGTAGTTCCCTTTGACTGTACATTAATAATTGGCAAAATTCTTGTAGCTGAGGAAGAGAATTGGACTTTGTCGCTTGCTAATATGCAGGATGATATTGTTGGTCAGTGTAACTGTAAATTGCTACATGAGTAGCGTGTGATTTGACTGATTTCCAAATCGATCTGGCCTAAATTGTTAATCGCCTCATGTAAACAATTCAATTGCCCATATCGATACTGTAATGGGAAGGCTTCAACCGGAATGTCCATCTCCCGAGAGAGACTCTCTCCATCTAATGGATGCTTTTGTACTTCTCAGTTTGTCTGGCAGCTCGTGCCCTCCAAGGTCTTAGCTGTTTTTCTTTCCTCTGTCATTCCCCCTGAGAGTTCCCAGGGGATCCTAGCAAAATAACATTATGCAGCTCCTTCGGGTGTTTGTGGACACTCCTTTATGTTTGGCAAATTGTCAAAAATAAATCTGTGTTCTAAGCAATTCAGGAAATTTTGGCCTCTACTCTACCATGATATAGGTTTGGCGAGTTTACTTCTGAAATCTGACCTTAAATTGTTGACATTCGTTCTTTGATTAGTAAAAACTATCTTTCTGGCCCAAACTGGGCCATGGTTTTGAATTGATAGTCTAGAATACATCTTTATTGACCATAAGGTCTTGAAGTTTTTCTGTGATTACAGAATACCAGCTTGCGACCCTCGAATAAGGGATCTTTCAACAACTCAAATCATGTTTCTCGTTTTCATCAAGTTTTCAGATGCAAAAACTTAAGCGTACAATAATGATCTCAATCCATGGATCTAGCTAGTAATTTAACTGGCCTTTACATAAAAATGATTGTTTTCCAGCTTGTTTGTGTTGCTTACTAACAATTTATAGGATTGGGGTTTATAACTATCTAATTCTTTTTTGATGCTTCACTTATTTCGTAGAAGCAAGAGCCAAAGCAGGTGGAAAATCTGAAAGAAGAAATTGCAAAACTCAAATCTAAAGAGTTGTAAGAGTGCTTATAATTAACTGACTTGCTTGTTTTTTGCATTCGGCCAGTCCATTACTACTCATAAGTTTTCTGAAATTTTATACCTACACTCTAGGAGGTTGCTGGGAAAGGACCTTGGTGGCATGAGCTTGAAAGAACTGCAGCAGCTTGAGTACCTTCTAAATGAAGGCTTACTGTCAGTGAAGGAGAGGAAGGTTTGATAGTTTCTGTTCATTCCTTTATCCCAATATTAAATACAAGTTAGATGAGTAGGTGTTTTAGTGGAACATTGAAGCCCTGACATATGATTCTTCTTTTCCAGGAAAAGCTACTAATGGAACAACTGGAACAATCAAGGCTTCAGGTACAAACTGCATCATAGGATGTGATCATATTTATTTGAAGTATTTATATTGCATGGTGGATATTTTAATATAATAACATTGGGTTTGAAGAATTAGAAGCCAGAAGGTATGTGCAATACAGATTATGTCATATCATAGGATGACCATAGAACCAAAGAAATGGCGTGTTATCTTACTATACACAGCTTAGAAAAATAATTACACTAACTATGAAGATTTCCGATGGTAACTGTCCTTTGCTGCCCTTTGATATACTAGCTTACAAGAGTTGGCCATTTTAATGCTCTGGGATCGAGTAGTTCTTGAGACATCACTTTGCTGTATTCTTTTGGAGGCGTTCCATGGTATTACCTTGATGGTAGGAATTGGTCACCTACTTGTGTACATCTTTAGAACTGTTTCAATCCTCTGTTCACTGTGAGGTGGTATCTTTTCCATTATTGTACCGTCTTCATCTCAATAACCTTTATATATAACCAACATTATATATAGGATAGCTGACCACCCCTCCTTTAGGCTGAGGTTAACCAACTCCCCACTTTTTACTGACCAACATTAGCCCCACATCCTACTTAGACGCTACTAACAATCATAGGATATTTTCGTCTAAAGAAAATCCTCTCTTTCCTCCTTAGATATTCTTGTCTTTCTTGGGAGAGAATACATTTTATCCCAAAAAAAAATTATGATCAAATCATTCCCCAAAATATGCTTCCTTCTCTTATGTCTGCCCTGCAGCCACCGCCAATTCTCTCTGTCATCAATTCATCAAATCATTTAGAAGGAAATCCATGATTTTTAATTAATGTGCAGCAGTTGAATTCAATGTATGCTCATGTGCAATTCAATTCCAGCATATTTTTTGGAGCTGCTATGATTCAAAGTCCAAAAGAAAAAGAGAACATGTTAAAAGCTTGCATATTTTTCATTGTCAGCAATGGGCACATGACATGTACAGAATGGAATTACTTTCTTTTTTGGGCTTCGCTGCATTTTTCCCAACCTCCACATGACATGTACAGAATGGAATTACTTTCTTTCTTGGTCTCTGCAAGCTTTTGTCGAAGCGAGATAGAATTGCCAATGGTTGATTTGGTATAACTATAACTCACTGGATCCACTCTAATCGATTTGCTGGTTGGGGATTTTATCTTTTTATCTGGTTTGCACCGGCTATAGCGAACAAAGAAGAGGACACTCATTTCTGTGGGTCCATATTGAGTAAAAATTGACAAAAATGGTCTTTCCAATATTACTATATTATAAGCTAATCAGATGGGACTAGTAAATAAAAAAGATGGGGAGGAGGTTAACCTCAGCCTAAATAAGGGGTGGTTAGCTTTCCCCTTATTTATATATACTCATATATACTGAGATGAAAAGAAAAGAAAAGGAGGACATCTTCTGGAGCTGGAATGTTGAGTTAATTCAATATTCATGTAATCAAAGAAAACAAAGACTTGTATGATTGTGATAAAAGACGTCAATATGTAGGGTGAGCAAGCTAAGCTAACCCCTATTTTCATAAACAAGTTTGATTCCGCAAGGTGATTATGAGAATTCCCTACTCAAATTCATATTATATTCAAGTCCTTTTGTTGGTTAGTGTCCTCATCTCTACACGGCATCTATGCCCCTTCTTGGAAACACATGTATAGAGGGAACACATTTTTTAGTAACTTCTCACCAGGCCTCTAATGCAAATTAACTTTTCTAGTTCTCTCAATTGTCAAATGGTTCCTCCCATGTTTGGCTGAGTTCAACAAAATGTGAATCATTTAAATATTGTCTTGAGAAGTTAATGTCCAGAATGAACTAGTATTGTGGTCTTCGGGATGCACTGCCAAAGAGTTTTGGATCAAAAACACATTAAAGCCTATGGTCGTTGGCTGCAATAAATTATATTGTGTAAAAGCAGGAAAATTGATCTAATATTCTGTAATCCTGTTCTCTTAACTACGAATGTTTGGCTGCACAAGGGGAGCATTTAAAGTGCATATACCCCTGTTAGATGCTCATTCTTATGCTGATTTTCATTGTTTAATGTCTAGGAGCAACGTACCATACTGGAGAATGAAACTTTACGCAGACAGGCAAGACCTTACTTGCTTCCTCCGTGTCGGTGGATTTTTAATTTTATGTGCAGGAGTAATGAATACTGTCTGTCTTTTTTTCTCTTTTTCTTTTACCCCATCATAAAATGAGCAGGTGGCAGAGCTCCGTGGTTTCTTCCCAGTAGCTGAGCGTGCACAGCCTACTTACCTTGAGTACCATCCAAGTGAAATGAAGAACTCGGTTGCAAAACATGATGTCGTGAGTCCAGACACAGTCTCCAATTACGGATCTGACAATGCAGATTCAATCACCACTTTGCAATTGCGGTAGTACCTTGTCTATCTAAGAACTCTTTTGTTTTATAATTGTTCCTATTTCTGGGCATATTTCATGCTTGTTCAAGGTGAGACTACCAGGCCACCTTAGTAAGTGGAGCGCTACATAATACGTATTTGCAGTAATTGGAACGTTGTCAGTTGAACTAAGTTCACCGTTTCGTTCATTGGAGATAGTTTAGATAATGCCATAACTTCCAAACTGATGTCTTGACTGGCTATAGGAAAGGTTGGAAAGGAATGTTCTAAATGGCCTATACATGATCATATTTTGGTCTTTATTTGGTCTTTACTGGATTTATAGTGAACCACTCTAATAAAGGCTTGATATTATGACTCAGGCCCCCGTCGCCTTCTCATCTTCCTAAGAAGAGGAAGACACCAGAAAGAGAAACTACTAATTCAAGCTCTTCTGACAGCCAAATGGACCTGTGACCACCATCCTTGCTGCTGGTTGTCGCTTCCTGTTTTAGAATAGTAGTAAGTGAGAACTGAAATGACTGATGAATAGTTTTGAATCTGTAAAAGCTTCATTTTGGACCTTGAAAGTGGTATTTAAAGATGTATTCTCCAGAATTTTGGAGGTCAGCTTAAATGATTAGACAATTGCTATTAATATTTAAAAAGGTACTATTTATCTTTGAACTTTACTGTTCTAGTATTAGCACATTAACCCTTAATTTCAAACTTGTGTTTTTACATTTACTTACCTCCATAATTTATTTCACTCATTGCTGATTAATCCATTCAATCACATGCCTCTTTCCACCTCCACCACCACCTAAACCCTAAATCACCTCCACCTCCACCATCATCATTGTTACAACCACCTCACCATCACTTCCACCTCCACAATCACTACCATTGCCATCACCACAACTTTTAACTATTACTTTTTACTCAAAAGCGATTATAGAAGTTAGTTTGGATAAACGTTTTGAAGAAATAACTTTTCAACAGTGATTTTCTACGGAATATTTCAGTAAAAATGATTTCCTTAAAATTAATATAGCATATTCTCATATGTTTGGATACTACATGTATCCACGATAGATTATGATAAGCAAATATTATTGTATTCTTCTTTTACCTATATGAATATAATAAACAACATAAACATTGAGAATTATAGATGGTGAAACAAAGCAATGAAAGAAAAATGTAAAATTACTTTTTGTAAGAAGCAGGTTCATTACTGATTATGTTAAATAGTTTAAACAAAATTACTTTTATCCATCAAATATCATCAAAATGATTTTCGAAAGTTTCAAAATGCTATATCCATATATATATATATATATATATTTTTTTTTTAATTATCCGTGAAAAGATAGAATTCGCTTGAAGTACGTTCACACTAAATCAATAAAAAGAAAATAAGAAAAAGAAAGCAAGGATATGATGATGGTTGCTTTATAATTGTAAAATTAGTGACGAATTTAGATATTGTCATCGGTTTTCTATTTGTAAAATTTGTGAAAATGTCAATTAATATGTCGTCACTGTCAAATTCGAGTATTTTGTTCTAACCCAAGGCATAAAAAAAATAAAAAATAATCAATCTCGTAAAAGGTCGGGGACACTAATGACAGAGTCAGTTGGGGAGGGAGGGGAGGAGGGAGCGAATTTCAAGAAAAATCTCGTATATATTAATATTTTTAATCAAATAACCATGAGAATTACAACCAAAAATATATATATTGAAAGTTTAGAAGACAAGTATTCCACTTCGATTACGAACTAATCAATATTTTTTTAAAAAAAATACATGTCTATAGTCAGAAATATTTTAGAAAAAATAAAACATATCAACAACATCAACAAGAATTAAATTTTGTAGTAGATTGGTTTAAAGAGATGGAAAAGAGGATAGAAAGATTCAAAAGGATGAATTTGGGTATTTCCCCACAATTTTTATATGGAGTGCCTAGGCACTCCTAAAAAAAGAGTGCACATAATACACATAGCAGTTATAAAAAATGCACATAATATAATTTATGTGCATTATGTATTTAATATGTGCATTATGTATTTAATATGTGTATTATGTATTTAATATGTGTATTATTTATAATTACTATGTGCATTATGGGCACTCCTTGCTAGGAGTGCCTAGGCACTCCATATAATTTTCAAGTGACGAAAATTATATGGAGTGCGAGTGCCTAGGCACTCCGTGTTACGAGTGTCATAGTGCACATAACAGTTATAAATTATGCACATATTATCTTTATGTGCATTACTAATTATGTTATGTGCATTGTAATTATGTTATGTGCATATTTTATAACGTTTATGTACATTAAGACACTGCATGAATAAGGAGTGCCTAGGCACTCCATATAACAATTGCCCTTCCCTTCTTTTTTAGGATTGTAACTTTTAGTTTATTTCGATTAGTGTAACAGAGCTTTTCTTCGTTTTCAATCTCTCATATCTTGATTCTCTAAATTGACTCTTGAGAATTTGAACATGAGAGAAGCTATCAGATTATCGGTGGAATTGAGACGAGAATTATGATCGCGTTTGGGGTAAATAATTTATCAAATAAGGAAGAAGATGATGAATAAATAAGAAAAATATATTTAAATGAATTTTTTATTTGTGTATTTATTTTGAGATAGGGATAAATTAGGAACATGAGTGTTTTAAAATTAGTAAAATATTTAAAATATGTGTATTATATGCATTAATCATGTATTATACTTAGCACTTGTGTATTTTATAAATAATTACTCCCTAGCATAAATTCAAATTAAGCCCCTCCATTCATTTAAATGATCTTTCCTTCTTCTCAAAGTTTTTGGCAACTTAAATTATAGTGAACTATTTTTCACAAAAGAGATTAATATCTTACGCAAATTTTTGGTCGAACGAAAATGGAAGCCAGTGGAAGTAATATAAGTATAGAATGCTGAAAATCGAACGGATCGAAGTGAAAATATGACATAAAAAAAAAACAATTTTTTTCGGAATGAAAAAATCGATTCAAATTTTCATTCAATAAATTTTGAAAATATATAGTACGTTCCGCTTCCGAAAATATGCATTTATTTGGAATTTTGAAAATGTCAAATTTTCAAAAATTTTAGAATTTTTTCGAAATTTCAAATATTTCTTTTTTTTAAATCATAAATATTTTCATAAAATTATTTACAGAATAATTACATAGAAAAAAAAGTAGATAAAAAAAACTAATGGATAAAAAAAATTCAATCAAATCAACAATTAAATTAGTGCAACTAAATCAGAAAATTCATAAACATTCAAAGATGTGTTTTAAAAAAATATATGGAACCCCACTTTATATTTATTTGTAATATATCTTTATATCTGAAAGAGTCAAATATTTTTTTATAATTACTATATGTATTTAAAAAAATTATAATTTTTTTTTCAAACTGAGAAAATAATACTTACTAAAGTATATTTCATATTCTTTTTAAATATATATTTCGTAAACTTTAAGTATAGAGCTTTACATATTTATACCATTTTAAAGTACATAAAAATATATATGTAGTAGAAAAAAAGTAGTATTAAATTCACTAAAGTTATGCACATGTACGTAATGACTCTTCACCAATAAAAATTATTCAAAGTGTTTATATGCTAGACCATTTTGGTGACATCTAGTTTATTGAAATAAATAGTAAATATCACCATGTTTGTCATTAATTCTATTATTTCGTTAATTCTACTATTTATTATATTTTGCTGCCTAAAAATCAACAAATGATGCTTATTATCTTTAGTCCATTAATAATATGTTTGAATTATTTGCATCATA
Organism: Iris virginica; assembly: GCA_025631175.1. Taxonomy (NCBI): domain Eukaryota; kingdom Viridiplantae; phylum Streptophyta; class Magnoliopsida; order Asparagales; family Iridaceae; genus Iris; species Iris virginica. Next base: position 877 of record JAOTQG010188379.1, on the reverse strand, counting down.
AATTATTTGTCGAATTGGTAAGTATCTTGCTTTGAATGTGTGAGGTCAAGAGTTTAAATTCTCTTCATGTTTTTTTATATTTATAGTATATTGAAAATCGGATCAAAATTTTAAAGTTTGAGTTTCAGAAATATTTCGGATCGGATTTCGGAATTTTCAAAAGTTTTAAAAATTGAGTCCAATTCTGATGCGAAAATTTCGAAAAAAAGAAAACAAAATGATTCGTATCGATCAAATCGAGTTTTTCAATACTTGCTTATAAAATCGAAATTTCGGAAATCGAACTATAAAATTTTATTCCAAAATCGAAAATTTTGGTATCGAATTGGACAGATATCGAAATTTTCGTTCCAATTTTCAGCCCTAATAATGTAGGAAGAGAGGTTGATTTTATGTTATTAGCGCTCTAACGCAGATGATTTTTCATCATATATAACAACTCAAATCCGTCTGTGCTTAATCATTAACTTGTTCTAACAACCGATCGTACAATTTTAATTCAGTCCGCTATTGAATTCACCAATAGCATCTCGGATCAAGAATTCATCACAAGTGACTTAAACGCAGCGAGTTGATAATATATTTTTTTTTTGTCTAAACCCAGGTGTCCGGCCACTGGCCGACTAATCCTGTGTAGCGAATTCAAGTGTGAATTGCTACAGCTAGCTCAGGGATTCGATCGGAATAAATTGCAGAAAACAGATTGAGAATAGAGAGGGAATATGGGGAAGAGAATAGAGCAGAGAAGGGAGAAACGTGGGGAAGAATTTAGAGAGAAATTAGTTATCTCATTCATATCTAAAACATTCCTCCACTCTTGCCTTTATACGCAAGGTGATGATCTCAGCAACCGAAGCATGGTCACGTTTTGTTTAAA
>JAOTQG010188268.1:0-16642 GCA_025631175.1 Iris virginica | reverse complement strand
ATGCTACACTCTATAGTACATCAGCCTCACTAATCACAACAACTAGCCATTCATTGACAAACATCTTTTTCTTTCATCCGCTGCATTTTTCAAAGTCCTCCAAAACATGTTTGATACTTGAAAACTTCATTCATTCAAAAAAAGGTAGAACACTAGAACTTCATTCATTTTGATTTATTTGGCTTGAGAAACTAATTTTAAAAACTAGGGTACATAAAAAAAATTATTTTGACTGTCGTTATTTTTTTCAATAATTTAAAAAGAGCCGTATTTAATTTCTAATGTCATTTTTATGAATAGCAGAGTAATTTGTTTTTGTATTTAGCGTTATTTAGCCTTTACGATCTATCTTTTAAAAAATTAATTAGTATGTAATGATATTTAGAATTTTCAATTAAATAATAGATTAAAATTATGATTTATTTGAATCCAAAAAGAGTAAAATAAAAACTGTGAAACTGAGAGAAAAAAATTAAAAACTTAAAAAATAGGGAAAAAAATATCCATCGGAACACACCTGAATCTTCAATATTTTTCTACACTGCCTCGGGCACGGGCCCGGGCATTCACTCGTCTTCAAAGAAGAAAATGCACACACGAAGGGCGTGGAATGTTGCTAGCATTTGAAAAATACCCTCCATTCCATTCCCAACTGCAAAGCTCCATCACCAGTCACCAGAGCCTAGAGATCGGAGAGGGCAGCGACCGTTCCAAGGAGTGAAAGAGCCCAAAAGCCTCAAAACCCCATAATCAAACAAAGAATCCAGACAGGCCATTTATTCAAAGAAGAAAGGATCCATCCCTCCGTTCGATTATAGATAAATTCCACAACCTCCAAAAGGCCTCTCAAGAACAGTCGCTGCTGCCCAGAGTTGAGAAATCGGTAAGCGATGGAATTCACTTCCCTTCATCGTTCACCTAACACGAATACTATAATCTGCACTCAAAGCTTTTTAGTTACTAAGCCTCCTGCCAAGTACAAGAAAATACCATTTGTAGGCCCCACCAATGTTGGATGGAACTTTCGCCTTCTTCGCTCATTTGCTTCTTTGGTTTCTGTCTGTCAGACCCACCGGCAAGCAATCATGGCGCCGCCGTCCACATATTTACCCACTGAGGGCACCAATCAGGTATGTTTTTCCTCTCAAAATTTGTTATTTTAGTTGGTGAGAGCTCAATAATTGAACCATGTTTAAATTGAATTGAACTTGATGACTCTTCCAATTGGGTTTTTTTAATCTTCTGCTGTGTTTGGTTGCCCAGGAAATTTCAATGTAGCCCGAACTTTCTAGTGCTTTATTCCGTTCAATAATCTTCTGCACCGTCAAATAGTGACTGTGATGTGGAGTGCCAATAGGAATTCCCCAATAAATTCATGCTGATTTGGAAATATGATTACTTGCCCAGTGGTAACAAATTCGGGATTCGTTAATATAATTCGTTGAGGGTTGAGATTCAAAATTTGGGAATTATTCGCTAATGTTCGGCCAAAAATCAATAAAATATTGGAAGCACGACTTAATTCGATGAAATGTACTACACACCTATGGATTCGAATATCAAACTTAGGTTTGAAGATCCGGAACAATATCACATATTGGTTGGTAAGCTTAACTACTCGTTGTGACTCGTCCGGATATTGCTTTTTGGGTAAGTGTAGTAATCCAATTTATGGCTCACTCATTGGAATACTTTGATCGGGATTGTGAAGTACTTGAAGGGGCACCCGGTAGGGATCTTGTACACAAATAATGGACATACACGGGTTGGACCCTCATGGATGCTAGTTGGGCTAGTTCACTGGAGGACAGAAAGTCTACCACGTGGTATTGTGTGTTTGTGGGTGGAAACTTAGTCACGTGGAGGAGTAAGAAACAACGTGTAGTGGCAAAGGTCAAGTGAGAATATGAGTATCGCGCTATGGGCCAGACTACCCAACAACTCGTGTGGGTAAATCACTTCTTGACATAAATTGGACTTGAAGTTACGTTGCCAATGTAGTTGTGTAATAACCAAGATGTCCTGCATATTTCTAGTAACCGAGTGTTCCATGAAATGACAAAACATATGGAGATCGATTGCCACTTTATACGTGAGAAGAATCAGCAGGAAGCCAGGAACTTATTTCCACTTCATATGTTTGTACCGGGGAACAATTAGCTGATGACTAGAGTAAGGGTAGATTAATATCACAAGTTGGGCATGATAGATATATGTGCTCAAGCTTGAAGGGGAGTGTTATAAATTGTAGGGACCTTTGTGGTATTATAGTGAGTTTGAGGTGAGAGTTGTATGTATATGTGTGGTAGTATATCAACCTTGTATATGCATTGAAATGGATAGGGGAATATTGTGACTTAATTTCTCTCTCTTGGTTCTCTCTCAACACATTATTGTTCGTCCTCGATACTAAAATCAAGAGTCTTTAAAGAAGATATACTTGGGGTCCTCAATCCCCAAGACATCTTTCCATGATTTGTTATTCAATGTTCTTCTAGTTAGAATCCAGACGGATGTGGGAGACTCCCACCCAAGACTCTTCCCTGCCTATATCGAAAGAGGGAACTATCTCTTCCATGGTGGAGTCTTCCATTAAACATTCTGCTGTGGATCCAGTTCGATCATGAGAATTCTTAACTTTTTTCACGCTCCTTGCCAATTCGCCTTTTTCTTCCGATGATTTATCGGAAGGATCAGCTTGGATGAGCGATGTTTGGCCGGTATTTAGACTAGCATTCGAAGTATATAAATCATATGTCTGCGTAATCAAAATGAGGTACTGAAGCTTTGTTACTATTATCTCTTAATATTTCTCCATTCCAAAAGAAAAACAAAAGTTCCATTTGAAAAATCAAACTTATAAGTATTTTACTTTTACTCACAACTCTTTTAAGTTACTATATATGTACATGTATTTATTTATATGACATCTTAGGGAAGAGTTGTTTTTGAAAGGAAAAGAAAGAAAATTAGAAAGTAGTAGAAATTTACGTGTGTTGCATATTCCTACTTCAAGGTAGGAACCTGACTTTCTATTTTGGGAAGTTTCAGTTGCATATTCCTACTTCAAGGTTAGGTTAACGAGTTTTGTGTGTTTAGATTACCTTTAAACTTGATCTTAAGAATTATATATCCCTGAGCATAAGGGCATTTATGAAAAAAGTAATTGTATCCTTAACTTGCCAGACTTTCATAAGTATACTCTTTGAGAACGAAAGCCATCTCGAGTTTTAAGGTTAAACTTGTTCTCACTTGATTCCTAACACGTTAGATGTAATTGTAACTCTCCGTTATATACATTATACTGTGAGCTTGGTTTGAAAACAGATGCAACTTCTAAATTCTCTCGGGTTTGGAAATGTCATGTGCAGTATTGTAACACTTCAGAGAAGCAGATGACAAGTTACAAACTTTCACTAGAGATGTGAATCCTTCAAAGATGTTACATTTCAAAATACGCGCTTCCGTTATTTGATTTTCGCTGAATGCGTGGCTTCTTCATCTTTCTAAAATAGCCAATTGATACGTAAACTTCACGATTTGGCAGGTGTTGGTGGAGGAGGACTCGAGTGTGAGGACAATCATTTTAAACAGGATGAAGCAACTAAATGCACTTTCATTCCAAATGGTAATGATTTGTTAAATAAAGGCATTCAGTTCTTAACCTCACCGAAATTTGTTCTTTGTCCAATTTGAAGTTCTTAAATTGTTAAAGATCTATTCCACCTGTGTTGGAACCAGGAATACTTCAAGCAAGGCGTCTGTGACTGTTTCACAATCCACATGTGTTATATTTCCTTGTCTATCTTATATATTTGAAGTGCTATTACATGCTATAACTTGCGTCACTACTTTGTTGAAGTCCAAGCTGCTTGATATGTCTTTGCATGCATTCAGTATGCTATAGTTGTGGATGTGACTTTGATCCAACAACTCTTGTGATCAAAGCTAAGTTATGAACAAGCATTATCGACAATTTTCTATTTGATGCACATGCTCACAGGGAAAGTGAAAGTGTTATCAAGTATGCCATGGATTTATTAGATGTTTTATTTGAAAGTATATATCAAAGGCTAATGTGTTTTGGTTAATCATGAGGTCCATAAGCTTAACAGATGTTTAGAATGTTGAAGTAACTTCATTTGGTGGAAGTATGTTTGAGTACTATGTATATTACTGGATGCAAAATTTCGGCAGAGTGCGAAGCGTACCAACACAATGAGGGAAGACGTGCAAGTTAGAAGTCTTGTAGGGAAGGCCATGCAAGTTAGAAGACGTGCAAGTTAAGAAGGCCCATCCACAGTTGTTAGTTTCTAAAGATACCCAACATGATTCACCATACAGATGTCCATTTAATATAGTATCTAATTCTTATGAGCGAACCATCTCACGATACATGTCTTATGATACGCCAATACGTATATACATATGATACAACTCCAATATGAAAATGGTGCATCTCCAATACGTGATAAAATATCACGTTGTAACTTCTCTCTCTCCAACATCAATTAAGGCTTTTACGGAGTATTAGCCGTTTTCTGGCTTCTTGAATTGAAACTTGAAAACATCCGCTCTTCTCGAAATTTGAAAGGTATTATTCATTTCTTCTTTATATGAGCTCTGCACTTCTCTATTGTTTAAACCTATCTTAGTAGTTAGTTAGTTAGTTTATGGTACTTCAATTTTATACTTTATGTTACATAAGTTCAAAGTTTAGTACTCCATTAAGTACCTTGATTTTAAACTTTATTATAGATACTATTATTGATATGTGATTCTTGTCTTTTTGAAGTTGAATAAGTGGCTTGAACTATTCTCATTTTTAAAATTTGTTTAGTTACTTTAGCTTTAATATGTTTGGCCTATAATTTTAGTTTCTAATATGATTTAGTTTCTTTTATCTTTTGAAATATGGGCCACAAATGATTGAATGCTCGATTCGAACACATTGTGAAAAAGTATATGACATCTACACATTTTGGTTTGGTGAATAAAATTACTTTTATATCACTTCTAATTATTTTATATAATTTTTGGAATGTGTTATGTATTTTACTATACGATACTGATACACGATAACGATTTTCGGGACCTTTGATTCAGGATATGATTAAGTATTAGGCAAAGAAGGGCCCAATTATGTGTATTAGATAGCAGTGCATGTTTAAACCTTTGGTTTGATACGAGAAACAAATCTCAAGAATAATGTAAAATTCCATACAACTTTTATTGAACCTTCTTTCAAAACCGATAAAGAGACGATTCTTGTAGGAGGTATCTGCATTGGTCCGGGTTGTAACTCTTCTTCTCGGGCAGATCACATACTATCTGGGCTTACTTCCCTACTATTTGCTGATTAAAAAAAACATATCTCAACATTGCAAGGTCAGTGGGTTCTTCTAGGTTTAAGCAATGGATAAAGTTTTATAGGGCATATAGAAAACTATGTTCTATTTCTTAGACTGTGAAAAGGATGGTTGATTAGTATGGAGATGATGCTTTCTTTGTTTATTCATGTCCCATCACACCTGTGAAGGGCTACTTGCTATCTATGATATACCGTCTCTGTTCTAACTTCTAACCAACGAGTCCTTTTACCTTTTAAACATTTCAACACCGAACAAGCCTGGTTCCCTCTTTTTTGATTCTAGTCACGTGGGTAGTGAGCCAAGACAGATTTCAGTCATGTTTGAGATAATTGTGTGGAAGTGAAGGATTTCACTAGTAAACGACGAGTTAGCTCCCAAGCCTGGGCTTTAATTTAGTCCTCTGAATATGTCTTTAGCATTACACGAGATGCTGCCTAGTGTCTAGGCCATAAAGTTTGCAAGACTTCAATTAGTCTTTCAGTTCTGTAAAACAACTTTCTTTATCTGTGGTCAATTTAAGTTCCAACGTTTTTTGTGGTTAGAATTTTAGTGAACCAGCTTTTATTCACGCAACTTGGAAAAGATATTGAGAGCTGCTCAATGTTCTAGCTTGGCAGTTCTGGAATTATCTACAGTATTATCATTCATTTTTCTAGTCTATTCAAGTGGATGTGGATCTTGTTAAAAAGCCTTCAGATCCTGACAATGGGATACTTGTTTTTTCTCCGTTTCTTCCATGTTCACCTATTTGTGTTGGTGTGTTCCCTTTATTCCCCTCTTTCATGCAGGTACATACGTGCTTCTATGGAAGTCTAGATGCCGTTTAAGACAAGCCACATCTTCTAGATTAGATGAGGTCATGGTTTGCATCTCTTTTTCAATCCAAGGATAACGTCACTCTATTCTGAAATATCGATTTACCAAAAGGTGTGGGTTTATCCCCGAACGCCACATGTTGGTCCCTTTTCCGGGACTGGCTTATTTCCTTACAAGAAAAAGACTGACTTAATTAATAAGTATGTAAAAGTGGATTCTGTGTGCAATTTTGGGAGAACATTTGAAAATAAAGTAATCTTGAAGTTATAATTTAGTTGATGTGCTTTAACTGTGTGGAAATTTGAGTTTTAGGCTGGATAGCTTACCCTTTCTGTGGTCCTTCAGGTTGCGTATTGGTAGGATTAAAAAAGCCATGCAGAATTCGTGTCAAGTATGTCATACATGTATTTATGCTTTTGAAGCCTCAGCTATTCTTGTTAGTTGGTAGTTCAGTAGGGGCACAACGGTGATTGCTCATTATGGAGGCATGGCCTAGATGCTATCCATGCATCTACTTTTCTCGCCACATCTTAGTTTTGGATAGTTTTTGGGTTGTTTATCATCTATACATTATTTATTTATACAGGCTAATGTTCAAGATTTTCGCCTGTTGTCTTTCGTCTGATGTTTCTTTTTCATAGTCAGACAACCTTGCAGTGTAGTCAACTAGACCCTTGGTTTATAAGTTCTGCACTTATCCTATACAGTGGTATGTGTCATGAAACTCAATTTACGTAATGCAGAACAAATTTTGAATATCATAACCATTTTGCTATGACTTGGCTATCGGCAGGAATAATTCTTAATATTGGAACTATCTTGCTATGACTTGGTATCAGCAGGAAGAGTTCTGAATATTTTAACCATCTTGCCATGACTCTGTTATCAGCAGTAAAAGTTCTTAATAACTTTCAATCTCAAATTTTCTACCTAGGTATCTCGATTGTTGGAGCTCTTTCTTGCCTATGAGGAGGATCGTTCGGTCAAGCTAATTATTGTGAAGGTATATCCTCATTACGAAAGAAATGCATGTGCAGTACATATTGTTATGGTTTGAAATGGTGAATAAAAAGAGTAAAAGAGAAATTATGGGAAATAACGATGTTGAATTCTACACCCAGCTTGCTTAAGGCCTTCCACTTATTTTAGAGTAGGAAGTAAGAGGTAAGCTGATCTTTTGGGCTGTCTAAACCCAACTTGTCTACACCCAACTTTATCACTTCAATTTTAAAATCATATGCTGATCGTTTGGGTTGTCCTATTTTAAAATTTCCTTTTTCCTATCTTGATCTTCCTTTAGGTGGAAATCCTGGACGACTAAGTTTTGGGATCCGGTTATTGACAAAGTGTCTAGGAGATTAGCTGGGTGGAAGGGTGCTTATTTTTCTTTAGGGGGTAGAGTCGCTCTCATTGAGTCATGTCTGTCGAGTATTCCCATTATTTATTTATCCTTGTTTAAGTTATCCACGGGAGTGGCAGAGCACTTAGAAGGGATAATGCGTCGATTTTTGTGGTGTGGGGCCGGAGAGGAGAGTAAGTCTCATTTGGTGGCTTGGAAGAAGGTGAGTCGACCCAAGGAAGAGGGGGGGATTAGGGTTACGGAACTTGATTATCGAGAATGTTTCTTTGATTGGTAAGTGGTTATGGCGTTTTCCTCTGGAGCATGATTCTTTATGACATAGAATTATTCAGAGCAAATTCGGTGTTAACCATAATGGGTGGGATGCAACCGCAAGTCTTTCTACCACGTATGCCAGACCCTGGAAGTTCATTTTGAGTTGTTTTCACCTTTTTTACCCTCATGTCCGTTATGAGTTTGGGATTAGAAATCAAGTCCGGTTGTGGGAGGATAACTGGATAGAGAATTTTCCTCTTAAGGTCTATTTTTCTCGTTTGTTTCAACTTTCCAATTTTCATAAGGCGCCTATTGCTACATTCCTTGTTAGGGAGGGAGGGGGGTCAGGTTACATGAGATTTTCATTTTGTGAGAAATCTCAATAATAGAGAGTCCATGTCGGTTGCAGATTTACTGCTGCAACTTTTCTCTTTTCGTCCTTCAAATCTTCAATCCGACCGGCGAATTCGGGTTCTTGATCAGATCGTGTCTTTTTCTATGAAATCCTACACCAAAATTCTTCGTCCACATTTACAGATTGACTTTCCTCTTTAACATTTCATTTGGAAGTCCAAGGTCCCATTTAAACACAAGGTCTTTGCTTGGTCAATGGTCCTTGGCCGTTTGAACACTAATGCTTGGCGGCAAAGGAGACAATCGAAAATGTATATCTCTCTCCAGATGTGTGCGTCATGTGTATGAGAGCTAGTGAGTCTCACGAGCATCTGTTTATGGATTGTTCGACGGCCCGGAGTCTTTGGTGCAAGTTGTTTGGGTTACGGGGTGAGACATCCATTATGCCTCGCAGTGTGAAAGAGTTCATTATGATTAGCCATGTGGGCTTTGGTAGATAGAGGGATGCTTTTTTGCTGTAGAATTGTGTCGTATTCAGTTTATTTTGGAATATCTTGATTGAGAGAAAGTCTCGGATCTTCAAAAATCGTGAGTTATTGCTTTCGTTGTTATGGGAAAAGATTACTGTGCCATCTTCTTTATGGGCTAGGAGTTTTGGCGCTTTTTTGGGTTTGTCTTTGGGAGATTTAACTAGAGATTGGAGAGCTGCTATAGAGTAATTTCATGTGTATCCACAGTTTTTTGTGGATTTCTTGTCCACCTTTCTTTGCACATTCTTACCCTATCAATAATATTCATCTTTTATCCAAAAAAAAAAAAACTATACTTACGACATCTGGAAATGGAATTAAAGTTACCATTTTGTATCAAAATAGGTAAATACAAAATAATCTTTCATGGATCATGATGTGTTATGATTGTAGGGCAAAGGGAGAGCTTTTTGTGCTGGTGGTGATGTTGCTGCGGTGGTACACAATATCAGTAAAGGTCAGTCTCTGTCACCGTCTAATATATATATATGTGTGTGTGCGCGTGCTAGTGAGTGTATGTGTGCGCGTGCTAGTGAAATATATATATATATATATATATATTTATGTTAACTTTGTCAGATTTCAAACAGGCTTTCAAATATTTTCTTCAGGAAAATGTTCATATTTCACAAACTTAAATTCTTTCATGAATTACTCGTGGAAAAAGTTTTAGGATAGTTTTTCTCATATTTCACAAACTTAATTTATTTCATGAATCACATGTGGAGATAATTGTAGGATAGTTTATCATAACCTTTGCTTTCTTGTGCGTGGCAGATAGTTGGAGGTCAGGAGCAAATTATTTCTCCAAAGAATTTACCTTGAACTATTTGATGGCAACATACAGTAAGCCTCAGGTGATTCAGCTCTTGAAATTTGTGCTCATTTGGTCATTCCCTTTTCTTTTTGCAGTTAATTTCAGTGAACTTAATTGTTCAATTTAGACTTTACTATATTAGGTTGGGATAGCAACTTTCACTTCATTGTTCATTGGAGATTTGGAATCATAATTTTAGCTTCACTAATTTATTGTAGGTATCTATCCTTAATGGCATCGTTATGGGAGGTGGGGCAGGTGCTTCAATACATGGTAGATTTCGAGTTGCTACAGAGAATACGGTACTTGTCTTTCAGTATTCATCAGTTTCATGTAATTTGTTGGTGTTGGTACTCGATGTTACAGGACCGAGGCACAAGTATGCGCTGCAATGTGAACTGTTAGTAAGAGTCTTGTCCTTTGGACCTCTGAAATCGGTGTATACTCCCTGTTTTGCTTGGATAAGTAATTCGACAATATCGTAATAGCATCAAGTGCTAAAAAATGCTTTGTACTCATTCCAATGCAACTTTGCCAAGAATTTATGTAAAGTTCTTATGGAACCTGGCACCAGATAGAGCTGCTGCACGACTATTTGCAGCATGAAATTGTCAAACGTGTATCATGCACATGCTACAACGCGAATATCTGACATGATTCCATGTTGATAGCATATATATGAATAAATCGATGAAAATATTTCTTCGACTGATTAGATATTAAAGATGGAATAGGGTGTATAACTGATGGTAAGGTTAGTTCATTTTGTCCTAGGTGCCATAGATTTGAGCTAGGTCGACTACTCCTGTGGTTATGGCAAAAACAATGTAGTGTTCAATGGATGGTGCACAGAACCCACATTGGTGAAGATGTGTGCACTGAGCTTTGCCTTTTCTTAGTTATAAAATTTTAACTGTTTCTATAAACCACATTATTTGTGGAGGGTTAAAATGTGCGTTTTTGAATTTTACAGGTGTTTGCAATGCCTGAGACAGCTTTAGGTCTCTTCCCAGATGTAGGTGCCTCTTATTACTTGTCAAGACTTCCTGGATTCTTTGGTAATGCCATTTGTATTCTTGTTTCAATGCTGCCTCTTTCATATTAAATTGTTCTTTCTAAAAAGAAACTACGGTTGTGTAATCCTGGGTGGTTTTCACCTTAGTTTTTTGGTTTTTGATTTTTCTCTCTCATTGGTCCCACAATTTCTCTCTCTCTCTCTCTTACTTTTTACTTTAATCATTACAAAAACCCAAAAACCAAATAAAAAAACCTTTCGTTCGAATGCACCCTACATTCTTAAGAACTTAGATTTGTGGTCTCACTCTCATTTGTTTGACAACTATGGTCTCATTTAATATGCCACTATGCAAATGCTGAACTATTTTTGTTGTTCGGTGGCGCAGTTAGTTATACAATTAGGCTAGTTAAAAAATAAAGTTAGTTTTGGTTTACATTCATAGTTGTGGATATCGTACGATCTGCAATAAGACGATTTGATGTGATAAGAAGCCTGCGAGATGCGAATTGTAGGGTAGAATCGAAAATGGTATGCGAATCATATAAAGCGTTCGTGATATATGAATGTTACATATTGTACAATTTGTTTGCTACGTAATTACAGGTTTCGGGTAGGGTCAAACCGGATGCAAAGTCACACAACCCATAAAGAAATATTATTATTATTTGTTTCGTTTTGGGTTGGAATATATATAGTTAAAAAATAATGCGAGGTTCAGCAGCCCCTTTTCAAGTTTTTTATTCTCGGCTAGGGCTTGAAGGCCTTTCACTCTCTTTTATAATATTTGAATCTTCAACTCTGGGCTTCTCATCCACTATTTTTGAATCTTGATGGCATTAATCTATGCTCCCTCTCCCTCCATCCCTCTCTCTCTCTTTTTCTTTCTCTTTTCTACTTTTTTTTTTGCTTAATTTGTTAATCTCTTGGTTCCATGTTTAGCTGTACAGAATTAATATGAGTTTTTATTTAGCATTTAGTTGATAATTACACTTTACTAAAATAATTACTTGATGTGAGAATTTATTGTTTTCTTATGTAACTATGATTTGGTCATTTGATCTTTTTTCTAAGTTAATGGGTAAAAAGAGAGGAAGATTTGGCTTAAAAGCATTATAAGTTGATGGCGATAGAATATAAATTAAGTGTAGTTATTGTGATGAAGTAAATGTGTCGGGGATTAGTTAATTTCAAAATCATATTGTTAAATCACTCAAAGATGTTAAACTATGTTTGCAATGCCCGAATGATGTTAAACATATGTTTGTTAAATCTTTTGGGTTAGCGGTGAAAGAAAATATAATAGTTGTAGAATATTAGGAGTGTTTTATGGTGACCGAGGAGGGAGAGAACGTGTAGAAAAGAGAATCCATGTATAATTTTATGCCGGGGGAAGCAAAAAGCGTAAATAAAGAACTATCAATGAAATGCTCAAAAATAAAATTAATTGTTAGGTCTATTCGTAAGATTTATAAATTTGCCTTACCTTGCAATTTGATGTATTGCTGATAGAAGAGATTAAGACTTAAGGAAAGGGATTCAAGTGTCCTAATTATTGTGAAGCTTGGTGAGTTAGTTGAAGGAGGTTAATCATGTGGAATAGGTGGATGGAAGGGTGGTGGTGACCAATATTTTTGTTAATAGCCTAAACGATTTTCTTTCGATTCATTGACACTTCATCTATAATCAAGGATGTGTAGTAGATGCTTGACTTTAATGGTGAAAGAAATTAGAGAGAATAACGTGGTACAAGTGACCGTTGTGATTGTGCTTTTGCGTAAGTACTTTTGGAGGAATTGTTAGAGAAGAAGAGGCCAAGATTATATTGGTCTTCTTGTGCCACTTATAGTATGGGGTCCATTGGCCTACTTATCCGAGAAGATCATTTTCTTGGAGCACTTTCATTGTCCTAGAATCTCCTCAAAGTGAGAAAAGAAGTAGCGAAATTTGTGACTGCCGCGTAAATTCTTTTGCTCACAAATCAAGTACCCAATCTTGTGAATTGATATAAATGGCCTCTTCCTTTGCTTGTACTTGTGTCTAAGAAGATGAAAACCTTACCCATATCTTCCAACATCAAGTCCATGCAATGAGCCGTATAGAGCTAAAAAAACTTGGCCTATTCTCTTCTTGCAATTCCTCGATGAGTACATAAGCAGAAGCACAATTGGTCATCACTTGCATCACATTTCTCTCCATTTTCTTCCACCATTGAGACAAGCATCTGAAATTGCTTTTGCTTATTCTTGATTATGGATGAAATGTTAATGGATTAAAGGAAACACATTCCACTTAGGTTATTGAAAAAATTGGTTGTGATTTGCCGATCCGTCCAGTTATATCCACATGAGTTTCCCCCCGTTTTTTCTCTTCTTGTTCTTATATTTCTCCAAGTTATCGTGGACATGATTCACCACCTTCTTCATGTTACTCACCGGTGCCTCATGATAACTTGAATCCATTTCTATGTAAGTCCCAGTCTCTTCTATTAAAAGATTGGGCATTTTTATGAATCAACTTAAATATACACCTAGCAACCGATTTTCTTTTCTTAACCGTTTCTTTGATAGTGCTTTTTTCAGGCCCTTATTCTTTCCCCTAAGCACAAAATTATTCATGGATCCTTTTTTCCTGCTCATCTTTTCTCCCGCCATTTTTACCTCAAAAACAATTCTCATCATCTTAAGCTATAACATTTTCTTCCATTCTTAACCTGAAAGATTTAACAATTACCTCTTTTAACATGTTCCAGACATTGCAAACATGGGTTGACATCTTTGTGTCATCCAACAACAGTATGATCTTTGAATTTACTACTTACTTTTTGTATTGCCAATTTGGTGTCAAATTCTCAGTATATTTCGGAAAAGGTTATTCCTCCCCTCTCTCCATATTTAAGAAAGATAATGACCTAAAAATCATAATTACAACAGAAAAACATAAAAGACAAGAAACTATCCCATCAAGTTTTTATTTGACTCCATTCGTCCCTAAATGAGTGTCCTGTTTCATTTTTGTAAAGTCAACATAGTTTATCATTAAAGTAATTATTTAACAATATTCATTAAGCTTTCTAAGATATCAAATTTTATGAGATTATTAAGTAAAGTATCAATGGCATTTCTTATACTCATAAACAAAAAGTCAATTCTCATAATAAAGTGGTCATACTTTAAAATAGTTGATCGAAAAAAGTCAAAATAGGACACTCATTTAGGGACGGAGAGAAGAGTAAAAATGTAAACTATTAACTACATAATATACAAAAAATTTCTTGTAATATATGTGTAAAAATGGTTTTGATGGATGAAATATGGGTCTAAAAGATGCATAAACTAAGCTAAAAAGGACAACCAAAGAGAGGGAGGGACTTTGACTTTAGATCCTGTAGGACCCTAGCTGAACCTGACAGTTACTTGTCACAAACAAATTGTATGATTCCCCTACCATTGTACGGTTCACATACATCTTTTGATTCTACCTTACAATACCTATATTCAAGGCTTCATATCTTGTTGAATCCAACGATACATATCGTGCATCTTATGATTTTGACAAATGAGGATCTTAGTAAGACAAGTAACCATATCATTCTTATTCTGGTTGACAACATTTGGAGGTGTTAATACTTGGTTATTCATAAATAACATTTCCGCTTATTTTCAATATAAATAAATGAACGATAATTGTTACCATCAAGGCTGTCGGCCCAATGCCAACCAGAAAAATTAGGCCCTTCATTTGAAAGTTTTTGTTTTATATTGAATTAAACTTTTACTACCAAGATAAAAAATAGTACAGAAAGCAAGCATATCATTATGTTCTTGCATTTTTGTTAACGCTATTCTACAACAATCATTAAAAGACATAACAATAACATTTAAAAAAAAACATCATGACTTGATTCTGCAAGAAAAGAAAACTTTTCAAGTTCCAACGATAACAACCATAGCGAAACGTCGAAGATAGTACCTAACAACATAACAATTGAACAACAATAATAAAAAAAAAATTCATATTAACTACTAGCAACTACGCTACAAAACAATGGTAAAACATCAACAATGGACAAAAGCCGAATGAGGCAAGACACTAGGATAGTAGGAGCAAAATAGCGACAAATAGCAAATGAAAACGACATAAACCTCCACATTAAACATTAATTGGGTTGGGCAAAACTCGAACAACAGCAAAACCAAAAGCACCGACAACAACGGTAAGCACCAATAACAACGGTAGTATGTTTGACTTGAAACCCAGAAGATGTTTGTCAAATTTTGGCAACTTCAAGTCCCTTCTTCACTTAAAGCGTATCATCCTTTTAACATTCTTTGAAGCAAAATCTTCAATAAGATCGTTATTGTCGATTTTCTCTAAAAGCTCGTTCTCGATTAAAATCATAGCTATCCATTGAGTCCTTCTTGAGTCATTGTAGAATGCATGCAGTCTTCGACAACTTCGATTCGGAGAAGCTCCTTTCTGCATATGCAACATGCACATGTATAGTCAACAAAATTCTATATGCAATAATTGCATTAGGAAAACAATCTAGATGTTTTAAAAACTTCAAGATATCAACATGTCCCATATTTCCTTAAGGAATAAATTTTTGTGTAACTTTAACTCCATATACAACTTATTTCCAAGAATATCAAATTGATCTCCTTTCTTAAGTGCAACTTCAAGATTATTAGAATAATACTTTATATTTGTATCATCCAAAGAGTGTAACATGCTAGAAGTAAACGAGAAACTAATTTTTTTTCAAATGCTTTATATTGTTCAAACCTTCTAGTAAGTGACATAATTGTTTGATCAACAATATATATGAAGTAATTAATCCTAAATGATTCCTTTGTAGGTTATGCATTCGAGGATACATCATCAGGATTCTCATTAAAATGCATTTTTCTTTTGATTTCTCGCCCGTAAAGAAATACAGGATCGACATTCATTTTAATGGCAATTTCCTTGGCATTTGTCAGGGCATTTTCGAAACCAAATTCTTTATACCCCTCAAACAAGAAATTAGACCCTTTTTTTCAATGGCAACATCAATGAGCATATACTTGGATTGTAAATGCTTGCTAACCAAATTAACCACATAGGATTTCATATCAAATGACTATTGCTACTAAAAACTCAAAATCACCAAGTTCTTTGTTCACTAACAATTTAGCTTCACTTCTTTTTTTCGAATCATTATCACTTTCTCCTACTTGAAATAATGCTTCTTGTATATCAGGAACTTGAATTCTAATAGCTCTCACACTATCAACACGACTCTCCCAACGAGTAGACAATGATTTGAGGGTCAATCATTTTACATTATCTTTTAAAATCTTCCATATCTTGGTAGAATTCACAAATATGGTGTAGATGCCTTGTATTGTTCCAAAAAATCTTTAGCTTTACCACATGTGTTAGCCTCGTCACATAATATTAAATTAAGACTATGACAATCACAAGGAGTATAAAAGGCCCTAGGATTTAAGTCTAAGAGTCGTTTTTTTTTTGCACGCCTTCATGTTTTCCTTTCATATTTGATCCATTTTCATATCATTGTCCTCGCATATTATCAATATCAAGATCAAGCATCTTCAATTCATTTCGTAGAACATAAAAAAGTCCTTGGGGAGTTGTATATTTCACATCCAAAAATCCCAAAAAGACTCCTGAATGGTAACAGAATTTGAAGAGTTTATCTAAAAAGGTGTTAATCCAAAAAATAAAAATACAAATAAAACTCCCATCTTAACCTAGCTATGTTAGGTTCTTTAACGATTGTTGTAGCGCACCATATGTATGCCATGCCCCCTTATCCTGCCCCAATTTGGATACAAAAAATCCAAGAAAGGCGCATTAATTTTAATTTTAATTTTTGGATTAACATCTTTGTAGATATACTCTTCAAATTTTGGTAACATTTAGGAATACTTTTTGGGATTTTTGGATTCGAAAGACTGCCCAAGGACTTTTTGATGTTCTACAAAATGAATTGAAGTTGCTTGACATTGATAATGTGCGAGGACAAGGGTATGATAATGGATCAAATATGAAAGGAAAACGTAAGGCATGCAAAAAAAACTTTTAAGAGTTAACTCCTAGAGCCTTATATACTCC
>JAOTQG010188157.1:0-16643 GCA_025631175.1 Iris virginica | reverse complement strand
ATCACCTTTCCTATTCTTTCTCAAGACCCCGCTACTAAGAAAGATAGTCACTTCTTAAAATATCCGATCTATGTCGGTGATAGACATGCTAGATAGAAGAGTTCGAACGCAGGCTAATATAGCTAAGAAGAACAAACCTACTAAGGGAGAACTACCCTCCCTGACTCGTCATCCGTTCAGAGCACCGCCCTGTCGAGGCGGAAGCTGCGGGTTCGAGAGTCTTAGAAGGGCTAACCACAGAAAGAAGTTAATTAGAATTATATTCATCAATGCACTATATATATATATATTTATTTATTTTTTGAGCTAATTAAGTGGTTCAATCATGATCATTCCTCAATGTAAGCCTGTCAATTTGGGTTATTGGGTTGCATGGGTTGAGTTACAATAAATAATACGTTGTAATGGGTTCAACCTGTTATAACTCATGTAATTAACTGATCAACTCAATTATGTAATAAAAAAGTTATTTTTTTACACATTCTAATATACAAATTTATAATTAAATGGGTTGAAATGGATTGAAGTATTGTTTAACATGTTAAAGCGGATTAGAGTGGATTAATGGATAACAAATTGACAGCAATGTGATTATATTATGTTACCTAGTCCTCAATCCCATACATTTTTGTTGCTGAGTACTCCCCCCTCCCCCACCCCACCAAAAAAAAAAAAAAGGAAAAGAAAAGAACCTGCATTCGCATGAGCAAATCGCCGCTGGGAAATTTTAATCCTCGGCTCCGGTTATTCGTGAAATGCTCGCGCGCCTTCTCGACTTCATCTCGCTCTTGCGTGGTACCGGCATTTGGATCATACTCCCAAATCTGTCTGCCAACAAAGTTGTTGGTGCTATACAAAAATGGTTCATCATTCCCTTGAGCTATCTTTAACTTCCACATTTTCTCTTTAGTTTAGTGTAGTAGCTCAATCTTATTTTTCATAGACTAAACCTACGAGAAAGGGAAAGTTTATGTGCCTATGTGGTATATATATTAATATTACTACTCTATTACATTTGATTCCGTACCCTCCCGCTCTCATTTGTATTGATCATGTGGTATATATATTATGTATATTAATATTACTAGTTTATTGCATTTGATTACTCTCCCGCGCACATTTATATCGAGCAATTTTTATTTTTTGTCTATTTTAAATGTTTTAGCCATTTTAATTTTTAATATACAATATTTACTGCTTAATTTCTCACTCTATTCCTAATTATATAATGTACCCTATTCGATTTAGGATCAATAACTTTTTAGCAAAAAAAAAAATCAAAATAGTTGTACTCTAGGCTTTTAAAGCTTTTTTTATCCTTATTTTTTTTTCAATTTATCCTTATATTTTTTCAACTAATCATGACCATTAATTGCTACCTTTTTTACTATAAATAATTATACATAATTTAATAAGTATAAATATGTTAATATATGTTATTTTTTAATATGTATGCACATGTTTAAAAATATCATCTATTGTGAACAGCGGAGTATTTACAAATTAAATTAGTTACAATTTAAAGTCCAATTAACCATTAATAGGGATAAAAATAGAACAATACTGCTTCATGTACTGCACCATCAATTACATAATTAATTGACGTGCTTTGTGAACTTGTACATTTCACAATGTACATCACGTTCGTTGATTTTGCGGGTGATGGATGCGGTATACCTAACAATACTCAAAATATAAAGGAAAAAAAGTTGAATACATTAATTGTTAAATCTTAAACTATAAACTTTACTAGATTTAAACTTGTGCTACGCACGGGCTGATTTAATAGTATTAATTTTTAAAAATTTAATTTTGTTTGTATCAGTCATATTTTAGAAAAAATAATATTTAATGTCAAAAAAAAATAATTTGTACGTCTCTTTTAAAATTTCATAATTTCTTAGTATGGTTGAATTGGATGGAAGGACGTTTGAGGGAAGGGAGCTCATAATCATTTTACACACACAAAATGTAATTTGAGTATTTTATATGATTAGTTGGGAGAAATAAGTCTTCACTTTTTTATATTACTTATATTTATAAATTATATATGTGTGTTCAAGTTATAAAAAAATTTGGTTATAAAGAAAAATTTTCATTCTTAATTATTATTATCGTGTGGTTACTTGCACTCATTAACATACACGTGTATTATTAATTAATAATTTAAATGCTGTCAATTTTTTAAAATATTTTTGACATTTTTATTAAAATGCTAAGATGGTAGAAATAGTATTTTAACTATGCTTGAAGTTTAAATGAGTTAAAAATTGATAATGATATTATGTGTTATATGTTTTTGAAACAGTTCAAATTCAAGATGCAATTCAGTAAAATTATAAACGCCAGTCTTTTGAAATTTTTGGATATAGAGTAGTAAGTAGTAACAGGAGGTTATGTCCATACATAGACTTGCTCACATTTAAAAGTTTATTTTTTTCAGTTGGTATAATAGCATTCATTGTAGGCAAGTAACGTCTTCTTCATTAAAATGAAAACCTTTCAATTGTCCAACTAATAATAGTTTGTTGAATTTAAGGTTTAATAAAAGAGAGAATGAAAACCCTAAGCGACACGCCTACGACCGACGAACTCTGGAAGGCGCCACCACCCACGCCACCGGATGACCGCAGACGGAAAAAGCATATTGCGCGGATGACAGGTACGGAGGGGGTGAACTATGTACCGGAGAGAAGGAAAAGGAGACAACAGCCTCGACTAAGAAGCTACCTTTTTCGGAGATTGTGAGGCGGCCGTGTCCCAGAGACGTGGGGAGAAGGAGGCTGATCTGACTATGGAGGAGGGTGACAATACAGATTTTGAGATGGTTCCCGAGGAGGAGGAAGGGGATGGCATATCGAAGTCGGAAGGAGATGGCATATCGGAGTCGGAAGGAGAGGACGTATCTATGAGTGAAGTGGACGGAAAACTCTTCCTCAACGTTTCGAAAAAAGTTGGAGAGGAAATTAGCGAAACCATGGAAGTATGCGGTGGTGATAAAGATGTTAGGAAGGAATGTGACGTTCAATACGATGTGTCACCGGCTGCCAATGATGTGGAAGATGAGTGGTGAATTCTCCATTGTCGATTTGGAGAATAACTTCTTCATCGTCCGCTTATCACGGAAAGAAAATTATGAGAGGGCGTTACTCGAAGGTCCGTGGCTTCTCTATGGACATTATATTGTGGCACAGGGATAGGGGGTTTAATGCAAATACATCGCACCTAACAAGGGTGGTGGCATGGATTCGAATACCGAATATAGCGGTCCATTTGTATCGTAAAAGGGTGTTGAGGATAATTGGGAACAAAATAGGAGAGTTGGTTCGTATCGATCACAATACGTCCAATACCACACGTGGGAAGTTCGCAAGGCTGGCTATGAAGATTGATTCGACGAAGCCTAAGGTGCCCTCGTTTGATTTTCGGGGGGAGAGCTACAAACTGGTGCAATACTTTGTTGGTGTCAAGTACGATAAATTATTTAGAAGTTAGAATAAATAAAACTCAATTTATACCAAATGAAATGTACGTTATGAGGAATTAAATTAAATTATTTTATAATATAAATTTACCTTAATTTTCAATTATATTTTAGAGGAATATGGGACGACCTGGGCCGGGCTCCATATAGCGCCAGTCTGGGCCGGGTTCCACTTCCGTCGCGAGGTCTGCGGCTCTTCACTCTATTTTACCCTTTAAGAATTTAACGATTAACAATTTAAAACCCACGCCCCTCAGTCTTCAGTGCGCGCGTACTTGCTCGTTGCCGCCCTTAAACCTTCGTCCTACCAGACACGCCGCCGCCGCCGACGGAATTTGACATCTCGCAGCACCCAGCACTAACATGGCGACCTCGAAGAGAACGAAGGAGGAAGCAACCGAGCCGCAGCAGCAGAAGAAGAAGAAGAAGAGGAGAGTAAGCACAGGGGAGGAGGAAGCGAAGAACAATGAGGAGGAAAGTAGTAAAGAACTAGTGCTGCCATGGATGAGAAGTCCCGTTGATGTTGGCTCAATTGATGAATGCCCTCTAAATCTCCTTCCCTTTCTCGATCCTCGGTACTCTTCCATCTCTCTGTTACATCTTGCAATAGATATTTATTTTTTCGAAAAATAGGATTCGCCATATACACATGTAATTATTATTACGTAGATTACGAATGCAGAAATTTGTTCAATTAAGGGTACTCCGTCCGTCCAATTTAATGTTTTGACTTTATTTTTGGTCAACTTGAGTAAACTTTGAGATTTTCGTGAATTTATAATTTTTTTATTGATCAGTATTCTTTCAAAATTTGAAATTTAAGAATCTCGAACACAAGAAATCAATGTTAAATACTAGCGATTTGATAACGTGTTAGGTTGACTTTTCAATGAAGGAAACTAATTTAGAGACGGATGCATATATAATTTTTGACATGCATAATTTTTGGCGTACTTGTGCACCAAGTGTTTTAGGGGTTAGTGGTGAGCTCTTTTCATATTTTGCATCTGGTTGCTTAGACACCAAAACATCTAGTAATTGATATCGTGATAGATTGCCAGAGAACTAGCGTTGAGTATGTTTAAACTGGTTTCCTTATGTATTTTCTTTTCAAATTTATTTCTCTTTAGTAGTAATATCATATGCAATACTTTTGTAGAACGATAATCCCTTCTTATTAAGTGTGGTTATCAATCAAACATGCCTAGTCATATAGCTGTAATGGGGTGGTAGTGACGGGCTTTTGTAGAGACTGCTGCTGTGCTTCATTAGCAGATGTTTTTCTTCTGATTTCTTTTCCTTCTACTTTTGTTAGGTTTTTCTTTTTTCTTCTTGGAGGCCAGCTTGTCCTCCTGTTGTATAGTCTTTTCTTCAATCTATTAATCTTCTTTTTTCATAGAAAAAATTAAATACAAAAAACACTAACTGTTGAGCTGCAATAACAAGCTGGGTTTGACCACAAGTGGATTTTGAAAAAAGTAGATGACCTTGTTGGCGTGATACATGGGGTGGTATTCTTTGCAAAGATAACATCTTCGGTGTAGGTGCACCAAAATGATCTTATCTCTGATTCTCTGCGAAATTTGAAGTCTTAAAGGGAAGACTGAGAAGCGACTCCCCATTGTAAAGGGATATCAAAGTTCAGAAAATACATCAAACATCATATTTTTTTTAAATTTTGTAGAGGAAGTAGCATGAGAAGCAATCAATTACTTGTGACTTCTCTAGGAGGGTGTGACATTATATTGTATGCTCAAGAGAGATGAGGATTTTGTGATTCATTTGGAGTTACCCTTTGAAATGGCGAGGGGATTGAGTACTGTGTTTGCAATGTTTAGAGTGAAAAGTAGTGAAGAGGTTGTAGCATTACCATATGGTCACACCCAGACCACTCTATTATGTACTGTAGCATCATACTCTAGTTGAAGCAATCAATTACTTGCGACTTCTCTAGGAGGGTGTGACATTATATTGTATGCTCAAGAGAGATGAGGAATTTGTGAGTCATTTGTAGTTACCCTTTGAAATGACGAGGGGATTGAGTACTGTGTTTGCAATGTTTAGAGTGAAAAAGTAGTGAAGGGGTTGTAGCATTACCATTTGGTCCCGAACCCAGACCACTCTATTATCTACTGTAGCATCATACTCTAGTTGAATCATTCTACTAACGAATTTAGAAGAGATAAATGGCTTAAGTATTCTCTTTGCTATGTGGATTTTATGAAGGGAACATTATAGGCGGAAGTTTGAGTATTTTATGAAGAGGAGCTTTAATTCATAGATTGATAGTGTAGATGCTCGGACTGAGGTTTGGTTGCAGCATATCTATCTGGACCTGCAGACAGTTTTTTTTGTGCTAATTTGTTGATAAGTACTGATAGTGAACTTAGCTATAGGCATTTTTAAGGAGCCCTTCTTATGTTAGTTTATCGAAAAGTAAATATTGGGGACTTGGTTTTAGATGTGTTGCCTGAAGCCATGTGGCCCTGTGGAGGTTTAATTGCTTCCCTTTTCAGATTCAATTTTTATAGATCTAGGTTGAACATAGTTTGCACTCCCTTGGTCTTATGTTTTAATGTAGAATAAAGTAAAAGATAGAGGCTAGTTTACATCAGCTTAATCATGAACTTCATATACAGTATTTTTTTCAAAATCTGACCAGGTTTCATGCTGTATTCTTCTTTACTGAATTGTAAGTGACTAGAGTCCTAGATGATGCATTCAGGTTGTTGAAGCTACAAGCTTGTTGAAGATAGATGTATTTTGATTGAACTCGTTCATGAACTCACATATGACCTTCAATGAGATCTGAGCAGGCTTCATGGTCATTTTGTCATTACTTGAAATTTCATGCTTTTGAGGACTAGTTTACTAACAGTGATTTATTATGAAGTTTACCGAGAACCATGAAGGCATGAGGTTTTTCATCATAGCTTGAATTATCTGATCTTTCAAATATGAACTTGTTCTTACATTAGGTTGGAGGTGGCATTGCTGAATACTGGTATAACATCACTTTTTCCGGTGCAAGTTGCAGTTTGGCAGGAGACTGTTGGACCAGGTTCTTTTGAAAGAGATCTTTGTGTAAATTCACCTACAGGAAGTGGAAAAACTCTGTCCTATGCACTGCCCATTGTGCAGATGCTGTCAACTCGGGCCATCAAATGTCTGCGAGCTTTAGTGGTGTTGCCCACTCGTCCTTTAGCCGAGCAGGTTTGCTCATTTGCTCTCTCTGTAAATGTCCTACAAGTTATACTAAATCCGTAATAGCTCTCTCTCTTCAGCAAGCATGCGTAGAGATTTATTGCATGTATATGATCTCTATGTGACAAGTAATTTTTAACTTATGTAGCTATTACTTCCCAACATGTATTCTCCATTTGTTTATTTTTGGGCACCTAGTAAAAGTCTAAAATGGATTGGAAACCACAAGTATCAATTGTCTGAAGTTTTTAAATTAATGATTTTAGGTTAGTGGATGAGATATTAATTTGGAACAAAGCTTGCTATCATAAGGCCTTTGTATTGATTGATACATTTTCTGTCAAAGTGGACAGATAAAGTTTATACCGCCTTTTAATCACTTCTGAAACCTTTTGTTTTAAAATATTTTCCTGATAACCTTCTACCTACCATTTTGTTTAAATCATATGTGCAACATAAGATACAATCGGATGGCTGCGTGTTGTTTTTAAGTTCTTAATGTTTTTGTTTTTAGCATTATTTTTGTAATTTACTTACTTCCTCCGGAAATATACTCAAATAAGAGCCTAGGAAAGGAGCTGTACATATGACATAATCCTTTTTGGGATTGTAACGACCTGAAAAGTCCATGGATGATTTGATGCTAGATGGGTAGTAAGTGGCTACTAATAAACCACACGAAATTTCTACCTCTCACCGATGTGGGAATGTGGGGTGTTACAGGGATGATCACTAAAAGGCTGATATATTAAATCGATAATCTTTTTAGTTTAGTTACTTCAATTTATTGAATACACTCTCGAACAAAATATCTTACTCAGCAGTTTCCATGGATAAAATGTAATCTTATGGAGTCAAATGATTTCCATGGGCAGTTTAAGGCCCAATGTGTCTTTATCCGGCCGGCCTGTCAAGTGAATGATGCTGTTCAGTGGCTAATGAAGTCGTGGATGATCTATAACATAGGTGTAGGAAGGACTTTGAAAATCCTATGATCAAGTTATTTGGCGGTTCTTGATCTTGTGATGGAATGGAAATGTTTTGGTCTTAGGTGCATACATGGATTTCTTGTGCCTCTCTTCTGCTCTGATTTTTTTTGACGGTGAATGGGAAATGTAAGAAGTGGTTTAGAGCCTTTAGGGGTCTTTGTCGGGGGATACTTAATTTCCTTTTTCCTTGGTAGAAGCCAGTCTTCTGGAGGGTTGTTTGGTCGATCGTGACGGGATGAAGGTTTCTCACCTTCAGTATGCTATGCTGATTACACTATTTTCTATTTTGTTTTCGTCTCAGGGATTCAGTACATTAGGAATTTCCTCACTGTCTTCGAGTTTTTGAATTCTTATGCTAATTCGGTCGGAAGATGAATTTCTTAAAGTGTGGTTTCGCCGGTTTAAATGTTGAGAGTTTGGTTTTGAATTTTATGCTTCTTTTGTAGTGCTCGGTGAAGCAATGTTCTTTCTCCTATGTTGATCTCCCTTTAGCAGTGATATGTTGGCTGCAAGCTTTTGTGACCCAGTCACGTCTAAGGTGTCTAAGCATTTAGATGGTTAAAAGAGTGCCTTTTATTCTCTAAGGGGGGCTGTTACCTTCAGTGATTCTGTCCAATATCCCGATAAATTATTTGTCTCTCTTCAAATCACCTCTACATGTGGCGGAGCGTCTAGAAGGGATTATCCGCAATTTCTTGTTGTGTGGGGCTGGGGAGGATAGTAAGGATCATTTATGGTCTGGGAAGTTGTGCATAGGCTAAAGGATGATGAGGAATTAGGTCTTGGGAATTTGATTTTCAAGAACATTTCCCTTATTCGCATTTTTCTCTGGAGCCTCATTCTTTGTGGCATAGAACTCGGAGCAAGTTTGGTGCACATGGATGCATCGACATTCTATTGGCCTTTCTCCCATATATACAAGCCCGGGAAGTTCACTCACAATTGTTATATTTTTCCCAACCTCATATTTGACACGTGGTTGGAGTCGGGGACAGGTTTTGTTTCCGAGATGATCATTGGAGAAGGAATTTCCTCTTAAATTATCATTCCCCCGTCTTTTGGCTTTAGAAATTTTTACCTCCATATTTGTGGTTAGGGAGGAGGGGGGGGGTCATTTCTCTTAGAATTTTCAGTATTCGGGGAATCTAAACAATAGAGAATCTATAGATGCTACAGTTTTGCTTCACTAACTTTCCTAACGAAATCATCTAAGTCCGAGGTTCATCTAAGTATAAAGTCTTCACTTTGTCCGTGGCTCTTAGTTGGTTGAATACCAATGATTGGTGTCAATGGCGTAGACCGTTTAAGGCCGTACTCCCCCCGGTGCTTGTGTTATGTGTATGAGAAGGAGTGAGACACAAGAGGCATGGAGTTGACGTTCTTTGTTTGCGGTACAAGAAGAATTTGTGATTTTCCCCCTGGGCATGATTAGTCATGTGGGTTCTTGTAGCATGAGGGATGCTACAGCTTTGTGGGGGTGTGCGGTGTTCAGCTTGCTTTGGAAAGGATAGAGAAAAACTCGATTTTCAGAGGTCATGTGTTGCATTCTACTCCGCTATGGGACATGATTTCTTTCTGGACGCCCCTTTGGGTCCGCTTTCAAGTGTAAGTCCGAAAAATTGTCTTCGTGTGCATGCTTTTGAGTTTTTTCTGGAAGGAAAAAGTGGGAAAGGGGAGGAAAGTCTTTCCATTTTGTTTCCTCCCCAAAATGGGAGGATTAGGGAGGATGGAAGTTTTATAAGTTAAATCTTTTTGTTTTCTTCTTATATTCGTTTACTTTCCTTCCAAACTTAAGAGCACATGAGGAAAAGTATCTATGTTTCCTTCTAGTTTCTTTTCCAACTTAAGAGCACAATATACTAATTTTTTCCCTCCCCTCCCCTTCCATTCATTTCCCTCTCCTCCTTTCCCTTTCCTTCCACCTAAGATAAAAATTGAGAGCGGACCTTTTGTGGTGTGGAGCATGTGGGCATTGCAGGGGTTGTCATTAGTAGATTTGGCTAGAGACTGGAGCGCAGCTATGTTGTAGTTTCCTAGGTTTGTTCTTGTTTTATTTATTTGTTTTTTGTATCTTTATGGTTTCTCAGGAGCTCTGGTTCGCCTTCTTTGTACATCTTCTCTTTTTCTGATAAAATTTTCTTTTATCAAAATTAAACAAAAATAAAAATAATTCGCTATAATCTGGACACCCCATCACATGCGACTCTCGTTTGAGATTGGAGGGAGTAACTCTTTTTAGAGTTAAGGTCGTTACTTATGCTGTTACTCTTTCAGATCAATTACGTGCACAGTTGAAATGACAGAAAATAAGCGAAATCTATAGTATAAAAGAGAGCAGTTGATATGCCACCTAAGTGTCACATCAATTGCTCTATTTTACACATTCCCCCTTCAAATTTTTAATTTTTTGAAATCTCCATTTTTCACCCTATTCTTTTCATATTTCCCTATATTTTTTAAATAATACATTTAATTTAAAAAATGCACCCCAAGGGCATGGGTATACCTAGTACAAATATATAGGAAGATTGGTCTGACAGTTGGAGAGTCCAAGAGCGACCACAATCCATTCTTCAAATAAGTGACAATAGTATGGGTATACTTTTCTAATCCTTTGAAGGATACTTTATTAGGTTGAAATTTCTAAATATTTGTAACCATTACTGTCAATGTGCTTGTTGAATAACATCAATATCCTTTCTTTATTCATATGTAGGTTAAAAAAGTGTTTGCCACTATAGCACCTGCAGTGGGCTTATCCGTTGGTTTGGCAGTCGGCCAATCTTCCATTGCTGGTGGAATTTCAGAACTTGTGAAGAGACCCAATACTGAAGCAGGCATTTGTTATGATCCTGAAGATCAATCACTGGAGTTGTATAATGCAGTAGACATATTGGTGGCGACACCCGGAAAACTGATGGATCACATAAATTACACCAAGGGGTTTACACTTGAGCATCTTTGTTATCTTGTAAGTATCTTGATCTGTTAGGACATAAACATCATATTTCCTACGTAATTTATGATCCTCACAGAATCTCCAGTTTGTTTTAATACTTGCAAAATCACTTTGTTCGGTTCGAGCATAATATCTTTATGTGTGTTAACAGATATTTGTAAACAGTCACCGGAACATTCTATCCCCTGTGATGTACTAGTGTAAATCTTTTCCCCACTGCTTTGTGACCACTGAAGTATGCTTATCAAGTCCCATTAGGGACAAGGGAGAAACTATTATCTTGTTGAAGATATTTCCCTCTACTTGCTTTGGGCTTCAAGCCATCTCCGTTGCTTTGGGCTTTGAGCCATCTCTACTATATTTGTAAGCTATACTTAATAAAAAAATAATAAGGGTTGGGGTTTGGCCTATATCCCCTCCAATCTTTTAGAAGAAAAAAAAGAGGCTACAAATGTTAGGCATAGTTGCTTTCAGTCTGTTTTTCGCCAGGAGGATCACTTTAATTGAGTCATGTTTGTCCAGCATTCCTATCAATTATTTGTCTATCTTTAGGTACCTATTTGGGTGGCGGAGAGTATAGAATATATTATGCGTCAGTTTCTTTGGTATGGGGCTGGGGAGGGTAGTAAGGATTATTTGGTGGCTTGGGAAGGTTTGTAGAAGGAAAGGGATTTGGGGATAGAGAGAACCTGGTTTTCAAGAATATTTTGCCTTGTTGGTAAATGGATTTGGCGTTGCCCTTGGAGCCTAATTCTCTTTGGAATAAAGTCATCTCAACCAAGTTCGGTGCACAGATCAAATGGCTGGGATGCATCTATAGATCTTTCCTTCATTTTTTTATTTTTATTTTTTTCCCATTTTAAGGTTGGCGGGGAAATAAACCTTATCCCAGCCCTTATTTTTTATGAAGTAGACCTTACAAGAGTAACAAGGGCTTAAAGCCAGAATATATCTTCAACTAGATATATTTACCCTCTATATGCCTTTAATGAGGCTTGAACCCCTAACTTCCCGTTAGGAAAGAAAAGGGGATACTGCCAGACCTAGTGGTCATCTGTATCTATAGATCTTTCCCTCACTTATGTTAGTCCCTAGAAGTTTAGTCATATTTGCTTTCATCCTTTTTCATCCCCGTGTTCGTTACGATGTTTCTCTGGGGATCAAGTTCCGTTTTGAGAAGATCAATAGGCAGGGGACTTTCCTCTTAACTCTTTCCCTTGTTTGTTTTGACTTGCAGTGTCCCTATTCCATTTTTTTTGTTCAGAAGAGGGCTCGGGTATCATGGGATTTTCATTTTGTGAGGAATCATATGATAGGGACACAATGAAGGATAAAACTCTTCCATGAGACTTTTGACTGAAGTTTTACATCTGAAAAACACTTTAATGTTAAAAGAGCAAAAATCACACTTCAATGCAAACGACTTGAACAGATCAATCTACGAGGTTGAGTTCCTGTATTAACCACCGGTTCCCATTAGTTATACATCCTTATTATCTGCTGAACCTTAGATTATATCCCGTCTCTAAGGTGGTAATCTGAAGTTAAATTTATAGATAAGTACATAACTGGATGATTCCAAGTTATGTTGGCATAGTACGTAGGGAGTTGATACATACACACTCAGGGACTGGGAGTAATAATGCTAAACTTAAACGTTAAGTCCACTCTTTAATTAATTACGAAAAGGTGGATCAGAAACTTTGGTTGTCGATATAGCTGCACTCCTAAAAAAAATTCTCCCTTGTTTCCCTCTTTTAATTTTGGTTCTCTTAGAAATCATGATTTACGGGTTTAGATATGCAACAAAAGGTAAGTCGAAGATGCACCCGCTGCCGAAAGATTTGATACCTTCTCAGAAAAAAACTCAGAAGACCAACTCTACTTGTAATCCAAATTGCATGCCTTAACAAATACTAATTACGTAATTCAGACACACTTCTTATCCTCTATGCTAATTATGTCGCATAAAAAGTGTCCCTATAACCCTTTTTCTTGCAGAGAAAACTCTTGTGTTTTGTTTTAAGATATGCTATTAGGTAAATTCTAGATTTTCATCTCCCTATTAAGAACTTCTGTACACTATCATCTGCTCACTGTTTTATGTATTTCAGGTTGTTGATGAAACAGATCGATTATTGAGGGAGGAATATCAGTCCTGGCTTCCTACTGTGCTTCAAATGTCCCAGTCATCTGAGGATAGTCTCTTCTCTTATGCAAGTACTTCACTTCCTCTGACATCTGGTTGCCTAAAGACCATGAGGAGATGGTGATTTCCTAAACTCTTTGGTTTTCTTTCTTATTTCGGTATATTCAGTGTTTGCATAGTGTGGCAGCCGTAATTTGGTCTCTCTGCTAGTTGCTGTTGATTTTCGTTTCATACCCTATTGAATTTAAACATTTTTGTTTTCAAAATAACATTTTAAAGTTACTTCGAAATTGATGCAGTGGAGTTGAAAGGGGCTTTAAGGATAAGTGTTACCCAAGGCTTGCCAAAATGGCTCTCTCGGCCACACTAACCCAAGATCCAAGCAGGCTTGCTCAGCTTGATCTACATCATCCTTTGTTCTTGACAACCGGGCAAACACGTTATCAGCTCCCTGGACAACTGAAAACGTTCATATTGGTATGATCTTGCAACTCCCCATGTAATAAATATAGCATAAATATATCATCCATATCGTTTTCACACACACACAAAGGGTTATCGTCTCTTTGATGAACTATTCTGTTTACCGTCGTCCCACTCGATGTTTTATTAAATGAGCAAATAAAGTGTTTGAGATTCCTCTTCAAAGGTCTGTGGTTTAGGAACTTCTTTGACTTGGTCATTGAAGCTTGAAGTTAGGTATATATTGAGCTTGTCTTTTGGTTTTAGTGCTACTAGAGATATTGTGGTATTCTCTGTGCACATTATTGAATTGAATTTGTTTGACACCCAACGATTTTTCTACAGATCAGTGAACCGAATCTTAAACCTCTTTACCTGGTTGCCTTATTACAAAATTTGCAAGGAGAAAAGTGCATTGTCTTCACTTCGTCCGTTCAATCAACCTATAGACTATGCACTCTACTCAAGTTTTTTGGCGACCTGGGAATCAGGATTAAGGAGTATTCGAGTCGTCAGCATCAGTCCTTGAGAAGGTAACTCAATCACCGAGATTAATATGTTAATTTGTGTACTGGTGCTTGCAATCTAATTCCTGAAGAGGTTGTACCGTGCACCCTGAACTATGAAAAAGTGCAGCTGAAACAATTACATTAGATTCTCACTGGTAAAATATGTGGAACATATTTGGCTCCTTAATTGCTAAAGTTTGCCTCTGCTTGATAAAAACACGAGGCATTATGCTTTCCCCTTAACCATTGGATCATAGTGCAATCCAATTATTTATCAAGTTCTAGCTTAGATCCATCCTAGTACAGTGGTACTGAACAGATTTTGTGTGGGCGCACCATCTGCGCTTTGGGTATTGTCTCCTGGGCCTAGTACTATTTGGTCTGCTTTTCGCACTATAATGGACAATGTCTGCTTTAGTTGGTACCGATGCATGATCTTTTGAGGGATTGGATTTGGATTTGTAAAGCTTTTAATTTGCTTCAGTGGAATTCTTGGTTGCGCATGGCAGCATCCACCTATTAAGTGTTGGATGTCAACAGCACTGTCAAATGACTCTTCAAATGCTGGATCTCTAACCTGTGTTGAGTCCCTCTCTCTATTCAGCCATGCTTCTTTTGTTGCACAATGTGCCCACTTCTTCCTATTCTGTCTCTCTACTTCTTTCTTGTTCCTATAGTTTGTTTTGCATGCGAGGTGAGGAAATAAATCAGGTTTAGGTCAATGCATGAAACCTTTTAACAAAGAAGGGGAGTGGGGATGCGAGTCCGGCGATTATATAAAATGTAATATACATGAGTGTTAAACTTGCATGGGAGATGAGGAATAAATCAGGTTTCTTAGGTCAACACTTGAAACTTTTTTAACAAAGAAGGGGAACGGGGGTGCGAGTTGGACGACTATATAAAATGTAATATATGTGAGTATTAAACTTGCTTAAGTAGAGTTGTACTGAGTAGTGAAGGAATTGCAAACTGTGGAGGTCATCAATGTAAACTTGTTACAGCATCTCTACGGAATTTACACTGCAAATTTTCATTTTTTAAGCCTTTGGCTTGAGAAATACCTTGTGATACTTAAAATTAAATCAATTAGCTATAGTTCAGATTTACGAATTATATGCCTTGACACGGAAGGGCTTGATTGCAGCAAAACGTTGAAAGCTTTTCGAGAAGGCAAAACACAAGTTCTAGTTTCTTCTGATGCAATGACCCGTGGAATGGATGTCGAAGCGGTGCAAAATGTTATTAATTATGATAAGCCTGCACATATTAAGACATACATTCATCGGGCAGGTCGGACTGCAAGAGCAGGCCAGTCTGGTCGATGCTTCACAATGGTGCATAAAGATGAGGTATGGTTCCTTTTTGATTGATATCCTATGTAGAGTCCATTTTGGTAAAACATTATATACTGAGACATTTTATGGTTCATGAGATCTAAGATTTTCGCTACTTGTAAATCAGCCAATGTAAATGCAACTGAAATGTATTAAATATGTAATTTATATGCGTTAAAATCAGTTGCTATTTATTATATTTACTAATTGTAGCATTGGCTTATGTTTTAGTTTCTAACCAAGAGTATTCTGTTTTTAATTGTCAGAGATGTTAGTAGCTTTTTAATCAGTTGTTAGCCATAGCATGAGTATCATTCATGGGAAGTTTGTTGTCATCTAATTGTGGGAATTTCCCATATGGGTCCGCAGGGATATGAAATGGGGAATCGACGGGAGTTGGTTTCAGCGGCAATCCCGCCACATTTGAATGCCGTATACTAACATCTCATAGTTTTATGCTGTTTCATGCTCTAGTTTCCTCACCAAACGAATCAAGTTTGAGCCTTAACTAGCGAGTTCAAGTTGCTTGATAACACACACATATATTCACACATACTTCAGAAGGATCCTTGGACTTTATAAATGTGTGGATGTGAAGAGATTGAATGTGGGTCCATGAACAATGTATGGTCACAATTCCTTAATTATTGTCCAAATGAGAAAAGTTTTCTTAGGGGACATTATTTGGGGACATCCCAAAAAGGGAGAGGACACTTGTTTTGGGACGGATGAAGTATACCATATTCGAGTTATCGAACAATCGACTCAAACTTGAACGAGCTGTTCGCTGAAAAAACTCTTCAAACAAATGGGTCAATCATGTCTGACTCGAACACTCAACAAGCTTCATATTGCGTAACTTGACTTGAGTTGGACATCGAGATGTCTTAAGTTCGAACAAGTCTACCCAAGAAGGTTTTCGCAAACATCAAGGGGAATGGGCCAAGCCCATAGGCAGTGTCCAAGGGAGTAATCAAAGTGTAGTAATTTGGACATCCCATGAAGAAGGTTTGATGTTTATTAACAACTCGTCGGAGCGTGACTTCTGATATAAAAATAACTCGGTTAAGAGGAGATAATTCTCTTCCTCATCACAATGGCGATAGTGCATTATCGTGACATTCATATTGGGCTTTTATCTTTAATGAGCCCCAGGTGGTCAATCTTTTGCCAGGTACATGTCATACGTACCTGTGAGAGACTCATTTTAATGAGTCATCGTTTGGCTGCATCCTTAGAGGGTGGGCTGCCCCTTAAAGGCACTCATGAGACTAAAGATTTGGGTGCATGGCTATTAGTTGGTTATCTCTTTTGGACAAAGTCCAATACTAACAAAATGTGATGGCAATCAGTGGCATAGTTTGTTTTCTTCATTGGATCCTCATTTTATCTCTTTGATCTGTGTTTATTCTACAATCAGATATTCCCTTCATCTCTCTCTCTCTCTCTCTCTCTCTCTCTCTCACACACACACACACACACACACACACACATGGTGATTAAGCGTTAACATGCCCAAGTACT
Source organism: Iris virginica (assembly GCA_025631175.1). Classification (NCBI taxonomy): domain Eukaryota; kingdom Viridiplantae; phylum Streptophyta; class Magnoliopsida; order Asparagales; family Iridaceae; genus Iris; species Iris virginica. Next base: position 26 of record JAOTQG010188157.1, on the reverse strand, counting down.
TACCTATTCAAGCTTATTCTGTCATG
>JAOTQG010188046.1:0-12086 GCA_025631175.1 Iris virginica | reverse complement strand
GAACGAACCATAAACAAGCTGCTATTTCCTTTCCTAATACTAATAAGAACTTCATTTATCATACTTCTTTTACATTGACCATTTAATAAATAAAAATGTAGCATTATGCAAATCTACTATATAATTTGCCCAACTTTTTTACTGTTCACAGAACTGTAGAATTCTCGATCTCATCGTACGGCTGGGAGAGAGACGGAAGAGGCTGCACATTGTGTAATTTGCTGCTGCTCTATCTCACCCTCCTTTTCACTTCCTTTGACAGCTGGGAGAGAGTTTATTTTGGGTGTAGGTGTGTGTCAGAGAAGAGAGGGGGAGGGGGAGGATGGGGGAGCCCCATCAGGAGGTGTGTGTCAGAGAATAGAAGAGAGAGAGGGGGGTCCCACCAGTTTATAAAAATAAAAGCAACCATAAAACTCGGCGAGATATTGGGCAGATGGGCACATGGGACCCGAATCCTCTGATTTATCTGTCGACGAGTTCTGCTCTCAAATGTTTAGCCCCTACCTGACCCGCCCAATGAGGAAGACAGCCTCCCTAATCTCTTTTCATGTTTTTTTTCTCCAAAATAAGGAACTGTATAAATTTATATTTAGTTTTAAAGGATTTAAGAAATTTAAAATAAAAATGATTGTGAGGAAATTGAGTATGTATCCATAAATGTGTGATCAGATTTCGTTATTTGATACCCAAATGAGATTTTTTTAATATTACTTATTTTAAAATATTAAAAAAATAACGGATTTTTTTTTTTGGAACAAAGGAAGTACTAACAAATTTCTTCGCTTCAATTTATATTTATAATTTTTTAAAAATCTAATCTGATTATATTTAAAAAATAATAATAATAATGGAAAAATGCATAAATATATTGAAAAAAAAATATAAAATAGTTTTTGTTGAATGTCATGTTGTGCCCTCGGCCACGGGCTTACACTAGTCGTATATGTTAAGGAGAGCAGAGACTTTTCTCTGCAACCGCTCAGGTATCTCCAACACATAGGGTAGCCTATTACTTTTCAACTTTCACACCTATTCTTAGCTCAAAGTTTCCCTTGTATTGATCTCTTCATACATCCTCTCACATGAAGATTGCATAAATAAGCTTTGCACATGCTTTGCTGGGATTTAAAACAAGAATATTCCGACCTTTCCGGAAGGGACGCTATGACACAGAGTATACATAACATTGGCCGATATGTTCGACGAGAAGACATCCCATTGATATATTCCATTCCATTCTTTCCGACAGAAACTATGCATACTTCACATTATAATCCAATTTAACTCAATTAGTACCTATTTCTGCCCAACTCCAGCCAGCCGGAGAGCCATGGCGCTAGGGGCTAGCGCTATAGCTCTGCGACAGCTTCAGTTCTGCTGCTCAAGCGGTATAGCACCGGTCACGAGCGCTATGGCACTGGAACGCTATAGCACTGGTCACGAGCGCTATAGAGCTGGTCATGAGCCCTATGGCGCTGCGGCTGCAGCCACAGGATGCACCCATTCAGACTCAAACCCAGCAATGATAACAACTTCTTTCTTGGTCCGGAACAAAAAGAACTTGCCAACAAAGGTTTAAACAACTAATCAACAACGAAATCAAATTCAAACATTAAGCTACTACATATTCATGTCATGGACAAAAATAGGGAAAGGAAATCAACATAAGAATGTAATTGGTAATTGAAACTGATTTCTTATAAGCAAAATAAAAGCTATCAAGGCAAGCATAATCTCATACATTCAATTGCAATAGCATTAGTAGGAAACCAAAATTTCCTCACCTTCTTTCTACTAATTCTCTTCTTCTTTCTTTCTTCCTTGTTCCCTTCTTTCTCTTCTCGAGAAACTCACGGTGGCCCAGGTGAAGAAACTAAGGGAGTGGGTTTGCTAGCTATTTGCTTCTTTTGTTAGTATTTCAAGCAGGAGGTGGAGATCGTTAGTAGGATTAGGAAGGGAGGTGTCAATTTCCCGCAACCTACACGTATTAACCATCCTTACCTCTTTTCTTTTTTCTTTTCTTTTGTTTAATCAAAATCAGTTTTATAATTCTAATTAGTTTGATTATTATTTTTGTTCCAATAAATGTACTCCATTTTAGTGATGCCTCAATAATATTAACAATATTATCATTGCTACACTTAAACTCCTAATTGTTCACATATGGATTTTATGTCCTAACTTTAGATAATTTTACTTTGTATTGTATTTATTTTATGAGAAATTAAGAACATACTAATATAGCAAGGTGATTAATATGCACATATAATTGTGGGTGCCTACATAAAGTGTTAAGGCATGTAAAGTGCTCCCGAATAATGCAGTTATTTGTAATGTCAAAAGCCTTAGATATATCTATGTGCTTGACTATCATCTAACTCTTCTGTTCCCTTATTATGTTGCTAGTATATCAGGAGCTTGACATAGTGATTTTGGGCTTTTGGCTATGTCCACCGTCAATGGATTCAGAGATTGTTCATCCTTGATCCTTTTCAGTGAGTTGTTGTTTATTTTACGCAAAAAGAAGATTCTATAGATTTAAGAGAAGAATGTAGAAAGGAGGAGGACAAGCGGGCCTCCTAGAAAAAGAAAAGGAGAAAATGAGAAAATAATCACAATTTTATGATGTTAGCTCAACAAGGACCCCGTGTCGGTGTATATTTGAAGGCCATTACGGTGCAGCCTGTTTTGGATAGGATGGTGGTTAGATGACTTCTGCCTTTCCAAGTCAAATTGTTAGTCGTCTAGTTGCTACTTTTTATATTTGGTACTAATGTCTTTGCTGTGCAGCAGCATGTCTACTCTAATCTATTAGCTGTTCGTGATGGCTAGTTTAGGTGCCAGTTTCCGGAGACGTGCTTCTTGTGGCAAAGGCTACGGGCATGGCGACCACTGACTATTGATAGTAAAGATCCCGGAAGGAGGTACAGCTAGATCAGGCTAATCAACGAAATGGTGGAGTTGATAATAAAGTATGGTAATGCCATGCTTCACGTAGTAAATACTGTTACACTCCATGACTCTCAGGACGTAACCTACAGCTAGATCAGGTTAATCAAGGGTGACGGCTGAGTTGGTGAATGTAAAAAGTATGGAAATGACAGCGTCAGGGGTTATGCAACATTTTTTCATCAGTAAATATCGTCCATCCAGGACTCAGGACTCAGGCCCCAGTATTGCAACAGTAAGACTTTCCTAGCAGCGCATATACTAGCAAAAGAAACTAAATGAAGCCAGGCAGCAACCGCGCATGACTGCAGTCCTCGTATAACTCGCAAGTTCATATCAACTGATAAATGCCAGCTTCCACACGTTAAAAGATCTCCATGGAGTGGAAGTGAGTATACTTGTGTAAATAGCATTTAGAAAGGATACTTATGGAAATATTTGTAACAATATAAAAATTCCAAATGAAGATCTTGCATTAGGAAAAGATTAACTTTGATAAAATGAATACCTCTCTCCAGCCATGGTCATAAACTGGGCAAGAGCATCACCATCCAATCCAAGTAAATCCTGTTACACAAAATGTTGCAGTAACAATAGATGGGCATAAACATTACCAACAGAAAAAGTATATGTAGCCCATCAACATACTGCATAGAAAGACATGTTGAACTCTTCATTGGGTCTACTCAAGGGAAGAAGTTCAATAGAGATGCCAAGGTCTTGAGCATCCTGAAAAAACCAGCAGTCTTGCTATAAGTATCTGAGACAGTAAATGCTTTCCACGAATACTGGTGGAAGAGAGAGAAATCTATGTTTAATATCTTTGCTTGGGGGGAACGGGAGGGGGTGAATAAGCAAATAGAAAGTAGCAAAAACACTTGGACCAACGCTAGCTTGTGTAGAGCACTAAACTACCTTTGCTCGCTGCAATGTCGTTCTTGCCATGTCCATCTTTGTCACTCCCTTGATATTGCCGAAAGGATCATCTTCATTTGTAAACAAGAGAATTCTTTTATCAGCTGTTTTGGCAGATCTGACATAAGAGTTAACACTGTTAAAAATGAATGTTCTATACCAAAATGCGAAAGGAAATGTGTATCAAATAATATATATTCTTAAGGTAGAGAAAGCAAATAGGAGAGAGAGAGAGAGAGAGAGAGAGAGAGAGAGAGAGTAATGAAGTGCTACCCTTTACGCAACAGTGCTTGCGCGACCCAGAGAGCATTGTAAAGAGAATTTTCCCTTGATCCAGATACTATACCACACTCACTCCCAATATCTTTACTAAATGAAGCTGCATGTATATAACAAAAAAAGTAAATATAATAAAATATAGTTAAACAATACTCATCAATCTCCAACATCATCATTGTTTCACTTAATAAGTATTCAGGCATTCTATACAGCTCACCATGAGTCATGCCATCAAAATTATACTGTACACAGGCCTTTTGATTTGAAATAAGAACTGGTGTGCTAGATTCAACTACAATTGATCAATAGGGGGGATTCATATATACATGATTCATCATCATCTGTGCATTGAAAATAAACCCATATATCCAATTTGAAGACCAATTGGACGATTTTAGAAGCCTAATCTAGGGTTTGCATTAAACCCACCTACAAGCCTCCCTGGAAAAACAAGCTTTTAATATTTTCACATCATCGCTGCGCCACCACGCCTCATTGGTCATATTTGAAGCTGCGCAAACTATGTCTACTTCTATGTTTAGATAATTCAGTACCATGAAGAGCTGCTAGAAATTCCCAAGGGGGATTGCAAGCAATGGTGGTGACTAAGGAGGGAGGAGATAGAAATACTAGGAAATTATTACACGGTCCCAGATTTTGGACTGATGATGAGTCTACTTACCATTCAAAATAGTAAAATCACTCAATGTTGCAAAATATTATTTCCTAAATGCATGAAATATAAGACGTGCCTTACTTCTAATCATATGATGAATGTAATTACTTCTAGATTAAGGGAGAAATATTTGAAAATATGGAAGTACATTTGTTGATTAAGGAAAAATACTTTTACGATTCATATAGTCTAACCTAGAAATACTTAGCGAGAGAGAAAGAGAGAGACAGAGATAGAGTGCACAGAACTTCTAATGTACAAGTTTTTTTCTTGATCAGTTACAGTGATGACAAACAAGGGAGGTTAAATAAGTCCTCCACAGGTCACTTACTATGCCTCCATCCGAAGAGGCCTCGGGTTATAATTGGCAGTGGAAGTCAATTCGAAGTAATACCTTCTTTGTTTCTTAAAAGGAAGGAGAGACAGCACTCTCAGAGTTTTGTTGATAAACAAACACAAGTACAAGTGGGGGACCTAATACTTGACCACTTCGAATACATCAAAGCAACAGAAGCAGTCCCAAGATTTTGACGAACGGAGCAAAAGAAAATTTAAACAATCTACCCAATTACAGCAGCTAACCAAATCTAATAGAAGGAGTGTCATTAAAAGCAAGAACAATGCAGCCTCTAACTTTTCTTGGCAGCTCTCTAGGGTCTTCAAAAAACCGTTTGTCTCTAAGTCGCAAGCTGATAAAAGAATGAGAGAAAATAAATCATGAAGAACGTCTGCAACCAAGTTAGCTTCTCTGTAACTATGAGAGAAAATGAATCTTGAAGCCTCGGTTATACTTATATCCCAAATCCATTGAAACCAATGCCAACATTTCCAAGGCGGATTTGGTTTACGAATTAGAACCTCAAAAAGCACTTTAGAATCCGTCTCAACAATGCAATTGAAAAAACCATTACGATGAAGACATATCACACCGAGCTCTAACTTCAGCAATCATATTTGAACAAACTCTGTAGAAGTGGGTCAAGTAAATTGCAATTCATAGTTTTATCATAGAGTGGCCTCAAGTAAATATGGACGGGGATACATTAAGGAAAATTGAAATGGATAATGGCCTTATTGTCAGAGATGTGGGGTTTATTGCTAAAGAGATTTCCGGATTTTATAAAAACCTTTATTCTGAGGATAATGTTAGTCGACCAAAGATCTCTAGATTGGAGTGATAACTAGGAGGAGACGGCTGAGGGGTTGGAGAGACCATTTGAGGAGGCCGAGATTTGGTTTCTAATTTAGCTGGAGATGGTGCCTGGCCCATATGGGTTTACTATGGATTTTTCCCATTTATGTTGGGGTTGTGTGCCAAAACATCAATTCCACTTTCATAACACTCATTCCTTGAAAAAAGAAAAAAAAACTCCAAATTAAGAACTTTCAGCCCAGTAGCCTTGTTACTAAATTTATAAGATCATCACAGTTGTTTTCTCGCGGACTTGGAGAGGTATTAGGTGAAGGGGTAGGAAAGGGCTAATTCTCCAATTGGATTTTGAGAAGGCTGGTCACCGGGTGAATCGGCGTTTTCTTATCTAGTGATGGATAAGAAAGATTTTCGTCCTAGATCGGATAGACAAATCGGAGGTTGTCTTTCTCCTTCTTAGTTCTCTGCTATGGTTAATGGGAGCTTCACGAATGGTTCTGTGCTTCTAGAGGTCTTCATCTGGGTGGGATCCAATGTCTCTCTTTTCACGCTAGTAGTGGATGTTCTTAATAGACTTCTTGCGAGGAGTGAAGACAGGGGTGTTTTAGAGGACCGTTGGGTAAGTAATGACGGTATTAAGGTCTAATGGATGTTCTTAATAGACTTCTTGCGAGGAGTGAAGAGGGGGGTGTTTTAGAGGACTGTTGGGTAAGTAATGACGGTATTAAGGTCTCTCATCTTCAATATGCCGATGATACTATATTGTTTTTGTCAGAGGAGGGTGGTAAATTTAAGAATGTTCTTATGTTCTTCAACTCTTCGAAATTGCGTCTCACCTCAAGATTAATTTAACCGAGTGGTTTAGCTGGCATAAATGTTGAAACTTCGGTTTTGAGTTCGTACACTAATCTTTTGGGTTGCTTTGTTATGGAATATCCTTTTTCCTATCTTGGACTCCATTCGGGAGAGAATCCTAGGGCGTTTAGGTTTTGGGATCCGATTATTGATAAGGTGTCTAAGCAGTTACACGGGTAGAAGGATGCATATTTTTCTTTAGCACGTAGAGTTATTCTCATTGCGTCATGTTTGTCTAGTACTCCAATTAATAATTTGTCACTCTTTAAAATACCTGAAGGGGTGGCAGCGAACATAAAGGGGATTATGAATCGGTTTTTGTGGTATGAGACCGGAGAGGGGAGTAAGGATCATTTGGTGGTGTGGAAAATGGTTAGTAGGGCCGGAGGGGTTTAAATAGGCTAATTGAAACTTTTCGCAAAGAGTAATTGATGTGAACCCCGATAAATAACCCACATTATAATAGAGAAAGTTCCAAGGAACTTCAAATCAGATTATAAAATATAAAAGAAGAAGAAGAAGAACCTTGACCCAATGTTAACAAGAAACCCAAATCAAAGGTATATTAAACTTTTGACCTTGGAAACTTGTTTATTAAGAATATTTCTTTGGTTGGTAAGTGATTATGGCGTTTTCCATTGGAGCCTGATTCTCTCTAGCAAAGAGTTATTCGGAGCAAGTTTGGTGTAAATCATAATGGTTGAGATGCATCTACAAGTCCTTCTATCATGTATGCTAGTCCCTCAAAGTTCAATTCTAGTTGTTTTCATCTTTTCCATCCAAATATTCTATATGAGGCTAGGCTTGGGATCGAGTTCAATTTTGGGAGGATCATTGAAACTTTCCTCTTAAGCTCTCATTTTTTATCTCAGACTTTCTAGCATTCATAACGCTCCTATTGCTGCTTTTCTTGTTAGGGATGGGTGTCATTTTCTTGGAACTTTCCTTTCGTGGGGAATCCCAATGATAGAGAATCCATGTCGGTTGCAGATTTATTATAGCAGTTGTCTTCCTTTTGACCTTCGGATAACTGATCGTTGAATTTGGAATCATGAACAGTCTCGGTCGTTCTCTGTTAAGTCTTTCACCAAAATTCTTCGTCCGAATATACACCTTGATTTTCTTCTTTATAATTTCATTTGGAAGTCCAAGGTTCCGTTTAAGTACAAAATCTTTACTTGGCCAGTGATCCTTGCTCGGTTAAATACTAACGATTAACAGCAGCAGCGTCATCCAAAGACATCTACTTCTGTAGATGTGTGCTTTATGCGTATGGGAGCTAGTGAGTCTCACGAGCATTTGTTTATGCATTGCCTTACGGCTTAAGAATCTCTGGTGTAGGTTGTTAGGGGTGCAAGGAAAGATCTGCATCATGCCTTGTCGTATGGTAGATTTTTGTATGATCAAGTATTTCGGTTTTGGTTGATCAAGGGATGTTTCTTTCTTGTGAGGACGTGTTCAGCTTGTTGTGGAACATTTGGATTGAGCGGAATTCTCGAATTTTCAGAGATCGAAAATTATCGCTCTCGCTTTTGTGGGAGAAGATCATTGTGCAGGCTTCACTTTGGGCGAGGAGCTTTGGCACTTTTCGGAGATCGTCTTAGGGAGATTCGCCTAGGGATTGGAGAGTTTCTATTCACTAATTTGTGTGCTTTAGTATGTTTTTCCTTTGATGGTTCTTGGTGCATTTCTTGTCCACCTTCTTTGTAATATCATTTTTCTCTATTAATGATATTCTTCTTTTATCAAAAAAAAAAAAAACTCCGAAGAAGGAAGGAAAAGAAAATATAAAGCCAACTGAAGAATCTCTGACCATGCCTCCTCCAGCTGTTTTACCCGGAGTGGCCTCTAGAACACCCATATGTGTGTTCAACTAAACCAAAGTTTGGGAAAGCCTATCCCAGAAAACCACATGAACTTTCTTCTTCTTTTTCGGGCAGGTGAGCTGCATGGAGATCAAGAGAGATAGGTCATTTGGAGGAATGAGTTGAGAGGGAAACAAAAATCTGAAGCTCCTGTGTGACCTGATTTATAAAATTTGAAGACAATGATTTTTGAGATTCATAGAGAGCCCTGTTCCTGGCTTTCCAAAGTTCCCATAAAATCAATGCAGGAATAAGCAGATAATGATCAACGATCTTCGCATATGTGTCCACCAAGCAAAACATTGTTGCTGAAAAGAACCATTAGAGAACTGAATAACAATTATTGAAGTAACTATATATATCACGAGCTAAAGAACTATGAAGGAAGACATGAGAAAAAGATTCAATGGTTTCTCTATCACAGTAGGAGCATTTGGAGGATAATCCTCGTCTATTGGCCTACAACATTTTTCCCATGCTATCCAATGAACTTTATAATGCCCTTCTATCTGACCCCAAAAGAAGTTGCTAAGAATTCACAACTTTCATTAAGCCCTCATTTATTTATACCGCAATACTTTGGATATCACTTTTGTTTTTGTAAATTTAGAACAAAAATACTCTTTCTCTAACAATCATGTCCCTAGGGAAAAGCATAATCTTATCAATTTGTTCTGCTAAACAAGACGACCCAACATCTCCTACACAGCTCATCATCAGGAAGTCTAACTGGTCCTAAGACTTCCCCTTTCACACCGAGATATTCACTTGTACTCGCTGATTGTTCGAAAAAGATAAATATTTTTTTATGTAGAAGATAATTAGATGAACAGAAGCACGAGCTTCTTTAGTAGTAGTAGGAGGAGGAGGAGGAGGAGGCGTCTTCAAATTAATTCCAGCAAACCCACAGTCCCACACTTGCAAATATTAATGCTAATCCCCGAAATAGACTCAAAAGTGTGGAAAAGAATGTGAACATTCACCTCTAGTACCCCCAGACATTAACAAGATTGTGTCGTCCAAGAACTGCAATGAGAGGCTCTATGCCCCTCCTTACCAACATGTCCAGTCTGTTCTTTAGATATCAACCTACGTAGAACCATGGTTCCTATCCCTACAGGCACTTCTTCCTTAGAGATACCATATCCCAAGCAACAAGTCATCCTTACACTAGTTCATGCCACACGAAACTTGTTTGAAAAAGATAAATGCACTCTTAACATGTAGTGGTTGACTTTGGTTACAACCCCATGAAAGATTTTAACTGAATGCGGTTCACTGAAAGGCCAAACCAAAGTACCACAGTTTTTAGCATGTAAGCTCACTTGAGCACATAACTAAAAAGATGTAACACCCATTTTGGGATTTGTTAAAGAGAACATTCATCTCGAACATCAATGCCCCAGCAACCTCCAACAGATTGATCGTATCAAGTGTAAATAACAACCTATTAGACTTTGAGTCTTGAATAGACTTACAAAACCCTGGTGATTAAAGCAATTACCAAAAAGATATAAGAATAACATATTTACCAATATGAAGAAGCACAATCCTCTAAGATTGAATTGAACAAGGAAATGCCATCCAAGTAAGTAGACCAACGCCTTAGGAACTCGACAATTCATGGTCCCATAAAGAAGCAAAAATAATTAAAAACCAGGTGAAGTCACACCAAAGGACTTACCTTCTATGCAATCAAATTCTTTTACAAGCCGTGCTGTTGGCCTGTCTAGATACTCTCTTTCATCAACATTAAATACATAAACAGCGTTTAGATCTTGCAAGTTCTTCTTTTGCCGCTGCAATGGATGTAAATGAACCAAGAACACCATTACTGGGGACTGAACTACGTAATAAATAGCATACCTTAAAGATATAAATTACACAAAAATACCAATATTAAGGACTAAAGTCGTGGCAAATCTTATGATGGCAATATCTCATGCAAGATCATGTGTAAGATGAAAAAATTGCTTAAAAGGTGCCAAAAACACTGGTGATAGCTTAAGACTCAGTTTTGATTATGTCAGCTGGCAGATTTTTTGTCATTATAAGTATAACTATCATGGATATGCACTATATGCTGCTACTTACCAGAGTTATGTTATATTCGGTACTTGATAGGAGGTTGGATAAATGAAGAGTGGGATATGAGAGCGATCACTTTCTAAACCTAGAGGGTAAAGGCATCTTTCCCTCGGGTTGTTCGGTAAAACACGGGTGGAAATGGGAAAGTTTCATTTTCACCTGTTTGGCTATGTTACCCGGACCCTTCGAGAAGGATCGGGTGCAGCAATTTTCTAATTCTAGGATACGGGGACACGGCAAAAAAGGATCCAAATTCCATATACGGGTACGGAGATCCTTAGGACATTTTTCATAATTTATGTATAATTTCAATACAAATTATACAATTAATATGAACATTTTTCGTAATTTATGTATAATTTAATATAATACGGATTATGAAAGGAATTAACAAAATTAATAAGCGTAACAGAAATGAGAAATAGGGGGTAAACATTGAAAGTTTGAAATTTCATTAACCAAATTTCTCACCTTTTGTCACTTTTCCCAAGATTCTAAACAACTTCAAATGCCCGCTATCTTTGTTGGAAATCAAAATAACTTAAATGCTTTACATTACACCCTTCAAGAGATAAATGAAAAAACCTGGTGGGCTTTTCATATCTCACCAAATTACTTAAAAGCTTATACATTTTTCTAGAAAACATGGGCTTTTCATATCTCCAAAAATAAACCAGACTCCAAGTTTTCTCGCCGGTGCGTCTCTCTCCTGGCTTTTCGGTACTCTTTGTAAATCGGTAATTCTTAGCGTAAGGCTGCCGGATTGCTCTTCGTTCCACTGTACTCGCAATAGACCTGAGTTTCCTCTTCCTGCCTCTCACCTTGCCGCCCTTTCTGGTCACCTGCCCAGGTACGGACTCCTTTCATTTCATCTTCTTTTTCTACTTCTTTCATCTTTATTTGTTCCTTCAAAGAGGGGGGAAAAAATTGGGCCGAAACCTCAAAATTTCAATTGCCACGCCCCCCTAGGTGCCGTATCCGACATGAATCCCGCACCGGGATCGGTTTTGTGTCGGATCAACACGGATATATCGGGAAAAATCGAGGGTCTGGAGTAACATAGCTGTTTGGTACGAAGATGAGGGAGAGGAATTTAATTATTGAAATATATTTTCATAGTGGGTCTAAAGCATAGTAGTCAATTCCGGATAGCGGAGCGTAGAAGCCGACCCCGAAAATGGGATAGCGGATAGCGGGATGACCGCTATTTGAATTTTTAAATATACTTTTACATAATTAATAATCTAATACTATATCCATATAAATACTAAAATAAGACAAATATTACCTAACTTTCATAACATAACAT
>JAOTQG010187935.1:0-16652 GCA_025631175.1 Iris virginica | reverse complement strand
TTGATATTTGATTTAATATAATAAAGTTGATTGAATAAAAGATAGTGGAATGCTGATGTGGCAAAGTCTGAGAGAATTTGAAAATTGGGTAATTTTTCTGAAAATCTGAGAAAGAGTATGAGATAGTGGAATGCTGAGTTGGCAGAGTCTAAGAGTATGAGATAGTGGAATGCTGAGTTGGCAGAGTCGAAAAGAAAATGAACGAAGATGAGCATTGGAGATGCCCTTAGGGGCGAGTCTCAACGTGAATTTTCTCGCCGCATACCACATCGAAAATCATGGCTAAAATGCAAACGGTAAAATTCAAAAGTTAAGGGGGCTAAATGCACAAAAAGACTCGCAGTAAATTCGGCAGCCAAACATATACACTACCAGTACCACGCCCCCTTCCTCAGGCCGCACTTTCTTCTCTATATCACTCCTAATCAATTCCGGCCGTTTCCCTAGCGTCCGTACGGAATCATCCATGGGTAAGCTATCCTCAAATCAGCAATTCATTCTTCTCGATCAAAGATCTATCTCTCTTTCAATTGGATTTCCGGTCCCGTACCGTAGGGTTTTGTTTGCTCGCATATTTATTTTCCAATCATTATTTCATATCAATAATCTAGCTCGATTATGGACTCGTAGCTTGCAAGTATGATGTATGAATTTTTTACTTTAAAAAAAAAAATTGTTTGATTAAATTATAGGATTATTGTTGTAGTTTTGTAATAATCGGTTGAATTGTTGAGCTTCTTTCAACTGAGGAACTGAAATTGTTTCTCCATGTTTAGATATCGCGGAGGACATCCGTGCTTTGCAGCTAGAATCTTCTGGTATGATTTTTGATGTCTTATTTCAGTGTTAATAGTTAGAATTGGTTTTGTTGCTCTGTTATTATTACTCTTAGTTCTATGTAGATAATTTGGGCTTTTAGTTCTATGACATGTGATAGTATACTGAGCTAACACATACATATATATATATATATATGTGTGTGTGTATTTAATATATGCACACATGCTCACAATCATTCATAGTTTAGCTATTTATTACTCCGTACTATATAACAATTGATGGTGTACTAGATTTGGATACAAACAAAAAAACTACCTGAAGAGGCTCAGAATCAATGGAGAAAATACAAAAAAAGGGGAACTATAAGCCATAAAGTAGTACCAAAAAGGAAAAGTGGAAAAAATAAATGAATGAGAGGACTATAAACTAGTGAAAATTTTGCTTTAACATAATTATCATCTTCTGTTATTAGCTACAAGTATTAGTGTTCTTAGTTTATCTTTTGCTTATCGGGAGCTAGAGATGAGATATTTTGTTAGTTTATTTAAGTTTCAATTGAATGTTTGCAGAAGACAATAAGGTGCAGCCAGATGCTGATAATGGGAAGCCTGAAGAATTTAACAATCATGACGAAAATGAAAAAGGTGGGAAAAATATCACGAATGGTGTGTTTTAATCATATTTACGAACTTTTAACAAGGCACATGAAATATTTTGATTTCCTTTTACGTTGCCTACTTGCCTTACCGTTCTTTTGAGTTTGCATTAAATTGGAACATGTAAAGTGGAGCTCCACTATGCTTTACATATATATATATATATATCATATAGATTATATATAAGATCCATGTTTCACTACAGTATCTCCTTCACACATTATCTTCCACTATTAAACTGTAACCACTGAATGTTTATGAATATCATGGGTTGTTCAGGCTCAAGTTTGCTCTGGCTTGGCTTCTTTAGGTTCATCTACGCTATAACATTTGGGTTGTCAACAAATGCGTAACCCAACCTTGAACATTATCTTGAAACAAACGATCGTGAAAACCTCTTAAAAAGTTTCTTTGAAGCTCAAAAAATCCATAAAACAAGCTGAATATTGAACTGCCCAATACTCAGATTGCCTTACATGTTTTGTTGGTTGACACCTTTATATTGTAGAATAAAGTATATATGCATATCAGAGTGTTATTGCTGCTCTTTGCACAAAAATAAGCAAATTAATTTACTTTATAGAAATAAATGTTAGAAGGGACTCTCTCATGCTTGCCCTTCTTAGTGTTGATATTCATACTCTTATGATTTGCTTTGATGGTAATCCATTACAATAGGGGCTAACAAGTAAATTATAGCAGTTAAAATATTTGGCTTCCCGGAAAGCAGCACTCATTAATGAACAAAATACAGACCAAAACTGACAGGTTGAGATTAAACTTAGTGGTCAATCATCAATCGTTTGGCTGTGTGCGTGGCTGTTGCAGATGTGCCACAGATTCTGATAACATTATTTAGAAACCAGGGGAAAGTATGATACAAGGAATTTTTACTTGTTGCTTTTCAGATGTTAAGGATGAAGTTCATGATGACTTGCAGCAAGTGTCCGCTGATTCCCAGGTGGTGCATACTGAGTCAACAAGTGTTGTGGAAGGTTAGTTATTTTTTCATTGTGTATCGGGGCACAAATCACTTTTGCTTTTCTTGTGTAAAGTGATCGCTCTGTGTAATTCAAAATTAGATATTTGCTGATTTGTTTTCCTTGTGCACTCATAAATGATTTACTTATAATTGTTGTAGTGAAAGAAAAACAGATCTCTGCCCCAGAAGTTGTTGAGGAAGAGGTGGAAGTGAATAATAAGCGACACTTGAATGTGGTGTTTATTGGTCATGTTGGTAGGTTCTTTAGCTTCGCTTTTATCATGATTGTAGGTTTTATGCTCCTTAGAGTAATACTTAATTTCATTTTTGGATTTATGGCTTTGTAGTATCAGATCTAGATATTTATATCATCCTGAAATGCCCCAAATTTTGTCGTAATATACGCCATCTGTCTCAAAACAATCTTCCCATTTTGACTATTTTTGGTCAACTTCATTAACTCTGACCAAACATTTATAAGAATCAATTTATTCTTGTGAATTTATAATAGTTGTCTTTGATAGTTTTCTTAATATTATTGGAATGAATGAAATCTTAGAATGTAAAATGTTATAAATGTATTTTAGAGAATAATTTGATATTGTCTTATGTTGACTTTAAAATAAGGAAATATGAACATTTTTTTTTGGACTGAGGGAGTGTGAAAGAAGGGAGAGGGGTGTATTTACAGTGAACAGCTGCACTACAAGGACTTGGTTTCGATACTTGTCTAGAAGAGGAATCCAGGTAAAGCATGAACTTTAGGATACATGGATGCTGCTCAAAAGGATCCAAAAATGGGGTGTCGGCATTTGGACACTACACCAGGCTTTGTATTTGCACTCCATCTGCTGGGTTTTTACTATTGGGTAATGGGTACAATATGGGAGTTACTGAAATATAATTAAATTTTGGGAGCCTACACAAGAATAGTTGAGTTTGATAGCTGACACCATGTCTGCATGGAGCATGCCTAACATGGCAATGGCGAGCACAAAGGAGAGTCCCTGTTACAAAATCAGCACATGTTTGCATTTGCTAGATGAATTGGTATTGAAATACTCACGTCTGATGAACGTTATATGCATGAATCAAGAAGCCCTTCACATTGCTGTGATCAGGTCTCTCATGCGTGAACATAACATATTGAGGTTGACTGTTAATTGAGGAATAACTTTTGGAGAAGACTATTCAAACCTTAACATCAAGTTAGTGAAATTAAGTTAGCTTACTTGCTTACAAAACCCCTTAGTGGTTTGAATAGTCTTCTGCAAAAGATTGGGAGCCTACACAAGAATAGTTGAGAGTTTGATAGCTGACACCATGTCTGCATGGAGCATGCCTGACATGGCAATGGCGAGTACAAAGGAGAGTCCTTGTTACAAGATCAGCACATGTTTGCATTTGCTAGAGGAATTGGTGTTGAAGTACTCACGTCTGATGAACCTTATATGCATGAATCAAGAAGCCCTTCATATTGATGTGATCAGGTCTCTCATGAGTGAACATAACATATTGAGTTGACTGTTAATTGAGGAATAACTTTTGCAAAAGACTATTCAAACCTCTACGACAAGTTAGTGAAATTAAGTTAGCTGACCCACTTACTCAACCTCAGTGGTTTTTGAGTGCAATACATTTGTAACAAGCTAGGTGCATTTGATTTATATGCTCCAGTTGGAGAGAGAGTTTAGATGATCATATTCAGATTTGGGCCACAAGATTTTTTGGTCCTAATACTTCACCGTCTTAACCACTGTACCATCTACTAGGTATATATGGCTTTGCTTGTTATTTACTTTTGTGTAATCAGTGACGCCATTCGTAGTATAAATAGGTTAGAAGATCTTATTATTTCCAAGCTCTCCAATTTCCTTAAATCTCTCTCTCTCTCTCTCTCTCTCAATCTCTCTCTTTCGTGCACTTTATCAATTTGCAGAAACTTTTTTATAATTTATGATGGGGTACACGCAAAGCGTATGCATGTGGATTAGGGTCAAGTGTGTTGTTGACAGTTGACACCATTTGATTGGATATTACTTGTGCTTGTGCTATCGCCATGTGTCTGGCCTGGGTTTATCACTGTCGTTCTCTATACCTCCTTCATTCGCTGCTAAGTCAATTTTCTTACTATGTTGCCTCGAGTCTC
This sequence comes from Iris virginica, assembly GCA_025631175.1. Taxonomy (NCBI): domain Eukaryota; kingdom Viridiplantae; phylum Streptophyta; class Magnoliopsida; order Asparagales; family Iridaceae; genus Iris; species Iris virginica. Next base: position 12,085 of record JAOTQG010187935.1, on the reverse strand, counting down.
CACTTTTTTCAAAGTAATCTTGTCTGTACGACAGGACACAGCCTGGTGAGTGGCTTTTTTACGCTACATTTGATGTAAATTCTAACAATTTGGAGGATCCAACACCTGATCCGCACCGGTATCTGATCCTCGTAGCCGAGTCCAGTTAAATTGGTTACTTGTCCACTTGAGAATGTTCTACATGATGAAACTCCAAACTTTAGCGACCAATCAATGCCCTTGGTAGTTTCGTGAACTAAGTGTAAGTCGATGTGCATGTTTTTGTTCAAGGGATACCTCTGCTCAATAATGCCATAGTTGGGTTATCCGTGTAAGGCCGATGGAATATAAAATTCCCAGTGCAGCCTCAGGGGTATTGTGACGGTTCCTGATGTCGATGACCTGACGATAAGCACTTGTTTAAAGGTAGTAGGTTTTCTAATGAAATTTTCCCTTGCATCCTGAGCTCCCATGTGGATCCCTAAAGTCACTTCAACGGGTATCTTAAACGTTCTCAAGGCTTTCTTTGATGAAGGCTCTCCTTGTACCATTATGCCATTCCGTATACAACTTATGGGGTGCTATGACTTGGCAGGCTTGGAGTGAGGTTTTGTTCAACCGGCGGAAAAGAGATGTCATTTGAGCCAACTACTAGCATTTTGACTTCCCCTTTTTCTACTTGTTTTGATAGAGTGTACTGTTTTGAATTTGAAAGTGATTTTGTTCTTTTATTCTTTTTTTTTTCCTTTCCTTCCTCCTCTTGAGATTTGTTGGTTTTATGTTACGATTTAATTTTAAATGTTGATATTTGAAATCCTTACTGGATAATATTTCTAAGTTGTTATTTGTGTTTTATCATGTGGGATATAGATGCCGGCAAGTCTACAACTGGTGGCCAAATACTATTTCTCAGCGGCCAGGTTGATGATCGTACTATTCAAAAGTATGAAAAGGAAGCTAAGGATAAAAGTAGAGAGAGTTGGTAAGATCTCGTTAATCTTCTGAATCTGAAGCGTGCTATTTTTTATTTTTTTTAATTGCTATCTCTCGTCACATTATACATAGTAATGCGCTTATATTTACCCTTTTGGTTTACCTTCATTGAGTACCATTATAACACCACTCACGTGATTACATATAGCTTTCTATCTATGTGTGTGTGTGTGTGTGTGTTTTTTTTTTGGGGGGGGGGGTGTTAAGCCGGTTTTGGTGTAATGCGCTCCTAACTCGAGGCTCAGTAGTGGGATGCCTATTCTTAACGCTACTTTGTGACCTAGGTCTTTGTTGGAAAAATTTCCGATCATTTATCTGTAGCCATGAGAATGGGGATTACTTCGTGGAGGCTGTTATAATTACTTCTGGTAAAAAAAAAAAGTTACTTCCGGTCCTACTTCCATAATAATGTTGTTTGAAGTGAAGGATTAAGAGGTTATTGAAACTTACCCCTATTTTCCCTTCTATATCTTCTGTTGCCTGTCAATCTTTATTTTCTATTTTTATCTGGTTCCATCTCTCTTATTTCTCTTGCTACTTGAACTGATATAATTTCTTATGCACTTATGTGGTCACTGCACTTCTGATCACCACCTACAATAACCACCCAGTCACTGCCACCTTCTTCCTGATACCACCATAGATTTTCTTCTATCCTGCTCACTCACTATATTGTCAGCTATGTATCAACTGGCAATACCTGTGATTTGTTTTTTCCGTTGATTACTTGATGATAAATAAACATTTTAGCATAGCTCTTCAATGCCAAGTTGAGATGCCCTCCCCTATTGCCTACTTCCAATCTGAGGCGAGTATGCGACTCATAACGGAAAACAAGTATTTGGGTGCTTGTTGAAATAGTTTCCTTTTATACAGCCCCTTCTCTCCACACTCTTCCTTGCCAGTAATGGTTGCATTCAGTGGTAGAGTCTTAGGCAATTGCTTTCAAATGTGTAGACTTTAGACAAATGCTTGCTGTAAGTGGGGTGCTTAGTTATTTTTTGGTTTCTCCCTTTATATATGCTTGATTTTTCCTTTCCTTTAGGTATATGGCATATATTATGGACACCAATGAAGAAGAAAGGGTTAAGGTACTAATCTAGCCTTCAACTGAAAAGGGGAATTTTCTGATCCCATGCTGTTTATTCGCATATACCATTGATCTTCCACTATTTGTGTTGGAACTGAGAATGCTTATCTTACATTTTTCTGTTTAACATGTAACACTTATTGTAGGGAAAAACAGTTGAAGTTGGCAGAGCACATTTTGAGACAACAACCACTCGTTTCACAATATTGGATGCGCCGGTAACTTTCTTCTTGTCTTATATTAGAAATGCCGAATTTTTATTTTTCTTTTTAGCAAGTGAAACTTTCCTTGAGGCTTGAGTACTTGCGTTTTCAAGAGAAGACTCCCTAATTGTTGGATGATATTAGAAAACAATTCTGCTTATATACTTGGTTCACCTCTCTCAACATCTGTTCAGTGTTTATTTAAGATGTGATCATCAATTTCCTCTGCACGCCTTGTTGTGTCAGTACCTGTCTTATGCTTTTGAGGGAGGTGGGGAATAGGTATACTAGCTATTTTAGATATTGTTGCCTCATATAAACAAAAGGGGAGGGCATACTCCATAGTCATAGGAGCGAGGTGTACACAACTAATGGTAATCCTTAATTTTCATGAAAATTTCAGTGGACTTTTTGTTTTCCTTAAGAAGTCCAAATTCATATTTTGATATGCTTCTAACATTGTTTGATATACAGAGAAAAATAGGAGTAAGGTTATTAAAATTTATTATATTGAGGGGGCCAAAATTGCTAGTACAATCTATATTGATAAATTACACCGGGGGAGGGGGGGGGGTGTTGTCCATTTTTTGTAATTCTTGAGGGAGCATGGCCACCCTCCCGCATATGTTTGTCATTGTTATTGCTCTTTTTTGCTATTTGGAAGCCTTTCACAGGCTATCTGCGCCGGTTTAGCTCTTGCTGCAGCATCATAGTTGGAGCTTTTCCCATTCTATCGGGCTTATTGATGAGAATGCAAGCACATGCTGGTAGAATGCCTAAAGAGTTGGATCCTATTGTTAAGGGCTTAGCATAGTGGATTCTATTTTCAACTGGACCCTTTTTCAGGACCTTATATGTTACAGGAACATGATATTACTACTAGGAATTTCTCCTGTCCCCTGGTAATGGGGGAGAAAATCCATGGAACTAGAAGTTCTAAAGTAAGAATAAGACTGGATATTGTTTTAAATGCCCAAAAATATGATAATTCAATTTTGTAGAGTGAAAGCAGGCATGCTCCTATGTATATGGAGCCAAATTAGTCATTGAAATTTATAATTGTTAGTTAACACAATACTTGATTCTATTCACTGTTTCTGGAAAATAGTCAATTTAACGTGAATTCATCAACTGTTTACATAAAGCAAAACTTAGTCTTGATCAGACCGTCGGGTTCCTTCAGTGAGGGACCTTGTTTCAAGAGTCAAGACTCATCGATGAAAATCACATTTCCGTTGCATGTATTTCGTTCCCGCTCCTCCCCTTGTGAAGCTACTATGGATAGGTCAACCACTAATTGCTCTTATTCGTAGTTTCTTGCTTTTACCTTAATCTAACCTAGGATTTTCTCTAAAGGGGGCAATGTTTGTTGCTGTATGTATGTGCAAAGCAAACATGTCTTCGATTGATCTCTCTCTATAAATTGTTCATTGATGAATCATCCCACAACTTAATATCTTAGTTGTTGGCTTATCAGTTTTCAGATGCCTGACCATTGGTTTACTTAGTGATACATATGCCTTCAAGTTTGATTGACCATAAGTATAAACTTCGGAAAAAAACCTTCATCGAGCACAATGTGTAGTTTATTCTTGTCTCCTATGATTGAATCTTTAGTTTTCATCTGTGGTGCGTGATGTACTGCTTTTGGGTACATCACTGCTTGGTTGTAGCGTCTTCATGCCCTGTTAGATTGAAGGCAAGCTTGCTTTGGGAACTAGAGTTCTTCATAACATTTCAAAGGTGGAAATATTAAACCGTTATTATAGTTGATCTGGCATCAAAATTATTTAATTGTTGGAAGTTCTTAGATCTTAGTTAAGATCGGTATCTGGGCCTAATGTCAAGGAAAATCTTTGCTCACTGGGCTCCTTACATTAGTCCAAATGTCTCTGGCCTGTGATAAATCTTATGCTCTCCCAATTTTGTTTGTTTTTGGTTCTCATTTCTTACCTCTGATTTAAGACATGTGATTATTGATTTTCAGGGTCACAAAAGTTATGTTCCCAACATGATCAGTGGGGCTTCTCAAGCTGACATAGGTGTGCTGGTATAGTTCTGCTGCAACCTCTTAGTTTATCTTGAATGGGGTAGTATGAGCTCCGTGCTAGGTTTCTTTAAACTCTTCTCTCACCCGTTTAGGTAATATCTGCTCGAAAAGGGGAATTTGAAACTGGGTACGAAAGAGGTGGACAGACTCGTGAGCATGTTCAACTTGCAAAGACACTGGGAGTTTCTAAGTTGCTTGTTGTTGTCAACAAAATGGACGATCCTACTGTTAACTGGTCAAAGGAGAGGTGCTTGTCGAATTTACTGCATTGCAATTCTTTATTATGTTCTTTCTTTATGTAATTATGAACTTTGTACATATATGCTTTATGACATTTCGTCTCTCATTTGTAGATTTGATGAAATCGAGTCAAAAATGGTGCCATTTCTTAAGTCTTCAGGTTACAATGTGAAGAAGGGTAAGGAATTTTTTCTACCTATAGAGATTTTTCGTAGTGCCCTCTTTCTAAAATTATTTGACGACTTAGGCAAAACTTTCATGGTATATTGTACATGCTTTACTTCCAGTAATGGCTTAAATGATTCGATCAGGGGAAAAAGAAGCTTAAATGTATTCCAATCCTAACTAACGACCATTTGAGTAATGTATATTATTACACAATTTGACTTTAGAACATGCCTATTATGACTTCCTTCTTATCAGATATTCAGATGAAGCCTGATAAAATAGTGAGTGAACTTAAAGATGATCCAAGAGTAGATTGTCTATATGTTCCCTCCCTCCACTAGTTAACAATGCAATCTGTATTATCAAAAAACTTCCCCAGCTATTCAACTTGTCTTTAGCATATAAAATTTTGTGATTGCTTGGTAGTGAACTTAAAGATTGTTGGCTGGTGCTTTGTTTCACTTTTATACTACTACAGTCTACTTATTTGGGCTATTTGGCACATTTCCAAACTTTAAACCCACCTCTGATTAGGGCCAGAAACCACAACATCAGGGGCCTCAAATCTTGGTTTAGTTGGGTACAAAATTTAAAGATTGATACATGGTTAGGGGTGGCAATAATAGACCCAACCCAATTAACTCAACCCAAAATAAATTAAAATTGATCTAATGGGTTAACCCAATAAAACCCAATAAGCTATTGGTCTTAATGGGTTTATTCAATTAAACCCAATAGTTCATGAATATGCCCTCGTCTTGATAGCATATCGGTCTTCTTAATTTATAAGTCTCGTCTTGACGCCTTTCACACCATAACCGCACTAAGAGTGGCAAAAATGAACCCAACCCAGAATAAAATTAAAATTGACCCAATGGGTAAACCCAATAAGCTATTGGGTTTAATTGGGTTTGTACCCAACCCAACCCATAGACCCAAATTGCCACCCCTATACATGGTTATCAAAACTCAATATACCACCAGTGCACGACTACCAAAAAGAAGGAAGTCTTGAAGCAAAAACCTCTTTCCTGTACCTCCAGAATCGAATTTATTGTAACCTCTTGATTCACATATTTCTGTTGGCCTTCTAGACAAATCTTGTCTGCTCGAGGTCATAACTGATTGGGAATATTGGTTCTAATTTATTTCTTTTTGGAGTTGCAGATATTCAATTTCTTCCAATATCTGGTCTTGTTGGTTCAAATATGCAAACGAGAGTTGCCAAAAGTGTATGTCCATGGTGGGATGGTCCATGTCTATTTGAAGCCCTTGATGCCATTGAAGTTCCAATACGTGATCCGAAAGGTCCATTTAGGTACACGAAACTTATGCCTCTTTATCTTTTATATCACCTTGGTGTTTGCATGCATCTTTCTCTCCATAGGCAGTTTGAAACGTTGAAACAATTTTCATGAATGCTTTTGTATTGCAAATAGATTTCCTTTATGATGTTCTATCATATGGGTGTTATTTATTGGAATAACTTTTGTTTGATCTTGGTCTCTTTTCTTTTCTTTTTCTCCCTCTTATATTTTTTCTCTCTTTGATCTTTATGTTTAAATTTGTAGGTTGCCTATTATTGACAAATTTAAAGACATGGGAACAGTTGTCATGGGGAAAGTAGAATCGGGCAGCGTACGTGAAGGCAATAATCTGTTGATCATGCCAAACAGGGTAATGCTCTAATTTTCTTCCACTTTGTTATGTAATTCTTTTGCCTGGGGCCGAATCGAACAGAGTTACTCGAGCTCTTGTAACTCTTGTTTGGTTCAATAGAGGCTCGTTTGAGATTGGGTTCATGAGATGATCAAAGGAGTAATAGAAGTTGGCTTTCAGCAGCTTGGCGTTTGAGAATGAAGCTTACCTTGTGTTTGTGGATTGGAGGCAATGCCTAATTCTTTTGTGGGTTCATGAGATAGGTCTTTTTTGGCCTTTTATCTATTGTATACCTCCTGTGTACATGGGTAGAGACCCTTTTTGGTCGCAGGTTTTTAATGATACCGTTTTGCGTATCAAAAAAAAAAAAAGATAATCAAAGAAGCTTGAACAGATTTTTGAGCTTGTCAGCTTATCCATCGCTGCTCAATTATCAATTAGCTATTAAACAAGCTTATTTCGACTGAAAAACCAAGCTACTCAAACTAGACTTGACTATAAGATGATTTGAGATTAACCTTGAGAACCAATCAAGCCAAGCTTGAATCTATAAAGCTCGACACTGTTATCAGACAAGCTTGAACATAGCTTACCTCGTCTATTTACTGCCCTTGTCCATTTCGTGAGGTGTAAAATGCACTCAAGTAACCCATCTTAACCATGCTCTTTGTACAGATAGAACTCGGAAGCTGGCCTTCCCTTTGTACTCTATTGTAAAGGGCCTTATGGATAAGGCTTGCACTAGGAATTCACCTTTGGCTTACTAAATCGGAAGATCTTAAATTTGCCAATGAGTTTTTGGATCCAGGACATTGGCTTCTGCCAGTAGTGAACTATTACCTAGAGCATCCCACACATGTTTAAAACTTTAGCCTGCATAAGGAGCTTGAGTTGTTTCTCCCAACAAAATAATGATCATGACTATACAGGGAGCTAAGGAAATACAGATAATCTCTCTGCAATTACATGGACCTACATACATTTAGTATGTCCCTGTATGTGTAGTTTGTTGGTGTGTTCTGAGTTACTGCTAGTGACTCAGTGGACATCTTGCACTTCCTCTGACATCCTTTACGTGAAAATTATTGTTTTTATTTATTGTTCCTATTGTCTATAGACCAAACAAGCTGATTTCTCATATTATTTTTAGTAGGTTTTTGTAGATAAATTTCCAAGGAACTTTTATGTTCAGTCTAAAGATATGTTCTTGACAAAATTTTGTACAGGCTCAAGTGAAAGTTCTTGCTGTATATTGTGATGAAGATAAAGTTAGAAGGGCTGGGCCAGGTGAGAACTTACGGGTCCGTCTATCTGGGATTGAGGAAGAGGACATACTATCGGGGTTTGTCCTATCGAGCATTGGTACGTTTTCTTGAAACTTTTTTGTTTTGTAGCTTTCTTGCTTGTAATCTACTGAAGATTTGTAGCGCTTATTTGTTTTGTCAATTTAGAGATTGCATCATAGCTGGGACACATCTGTTATTATTTTTCAAATGCTTCCTTGATGCTGTACTATTTGTTGTAGTAGTATTTGGTTTTGAAATTTATTTATCATTGTTGTTACTTGTGAGGGAGATGTAGATGTTTCTTTTTGGAGCTGTATATGTCACCCATAGTTATTGGCTCGCCTCGGGCGAGAGGCGTGGTCAAGCAAGGGCTCGATGGCCAGGCAAGGGGATTCCCACCACATCTACATGGCAATATCTAAAGGATTCCGGCCAGATCTGAATGATTCCCGCCAGATCTGGCCTCGTACATGTGTTTGCCCAATCCAAGGGCACAGATGTTGCCTCGTATATGCGACTTTATTTTCAGCTTCCCCATTGCCAGAGAGTCGCTGAAGTTGTCACTGAGTGGGAAACTTAATGAAACAGAAGAGATTTTTTCACCTCGACTTTTACAGCTTATTATTTGCGTTGGTTTTTCAGATTTGAGGAGAGTCAATATGTTTTTTGGTATCTTTCTTGAGGCTGTTGGTATAAAATTACTAGAAGATTATATTTCTTGATTTATTTTTCTTTATTATCGATGTTCGCCTTGAAAATATACCTCTCGCTTTTCGCCTCGATAACTATCTGTCTATCCGTCAAGTACTGTTTGTTTCCTATTTTCTGAGGCTTTGCGTTTGCTTAGAACGTTTTAAAACTCATGCTAACTTATGTGAATTAATTTTCGAGTAGAACTGTGGTTTATAAGCTGCATGTGAGTTTGGGTGTTCTAAAGTTTCAAACAATAGGGATTAATCCAAAAGCTAGTGATGGAGTTCTTGCTATAACAAAACATTGCATTTGGGTGCTATTTGAAGCATAGTTCAGTGTGGTGCAAATATTCTAGTGGATAATGTTTTTCGTTAATTGAAACAAAAGTAACAATTCAAATTGTTGTGTTTATCTGCCAACATGTAATCAATGCAATCTGGTCCCTATTTTACGTCTTCCATTCTCGAAGCCAACATGTTATTCTAGAATGATGTCACCAAACCCTGTTTCCCTGGCTAATTGGCCTTTTTAAGCATTTGATCCGTTCATGATGGGTCATGCCAGTGGTCCTACTTGCAGTGCGTAGGCAAAAAACTTGTCCTGCACTGCAGAATGAAGGTGTTTGCAAGATGCAACAAATATGTCACGCCATCAAGACTTTGAATAATATATGTTTGCATGCGTACTTAAAGTTATGTGTGTGCTCTGGTATGCAACATAAAAATTGTTGTTAAGACTTAACAGTTGCATGCTTGTTTACTCTTATCCTTTATGCTTCCCGGAGGTAACATATTCTATTTCTGCAGAGAGACCAATACGTGCAGTCTCCGAGTTTGTCGCGCAGTTATCAATTCTTGAATTGCTGGATAATGTTAGACTTTCAAACTTTTACTTTTTTCTCTCATTTGTTATGACTTTCTTTAGTGTCTTTCTTTCTCGATATTTTTCCCCAATAAAATGTGTTTCTGTTGTAGGCCATTTTTACTGCTGGTTACAAGGCTGTCTTGCACATTCATGCTGTTGTTGAGGAATGCGAGATTGTGGAGCTGATACAGCAAATTGACCCAAAGACCAGAAAACCTATGAAGAAGAAGGTTCTCTTTGTGAAGAATGGTGCTTTTGTTGTGTGCCGTATTCAGGTTTGTTTTCAATCAAGTACATTACTGTATTACTTTACTTGTTGCAAGTTTAATGTAGACCTTCGTTGTCGTTTGTTTTTGTTTTTGTTGTCGTTTCTGTTTTTGTTTCTGTTTCTGTTAATGAAGAAAACTTGTATATGAAGAAGTTAATTATTCAAGGGAAGATGTTTTTGCTAACAAAATTAGTGACTTGAAAAGCAATATGTGGAGGTGTCTATAGTTTATTGAATGATGTCACCCTTTTCAACCTTTCCAAGTAGCTTTTTATTGTTATTCTGATGCAATATTGTTGCTGCCGTATCTAATTACAGTAGATGAGGCATTGTACTATGAACTTTGGACCATCTGTTCTGAATATAGTAGTCTAACTGATTATGTTAATCTAGCGTGCTTTTTTTTTTTTCATAAGGTACAATATACATTTTTAAATGGGTATCATCAATATCTAAATTAAGCAGAAGTTTTATATTTGACTTGCTTTGGATGCAAATGTAAAAATATTCAAACAATTCCGTTGCCGTCTCAGACAAATTCCGTTCTTGGCATGAAATATGAGTCCAAGTCCCTCCGTGATCCCACTTTCTTAAAATTATGTTACACAAAAACTCTAAAATCTTAATCACCAGCTAACTCAGATGTACATTAGTCATATACTCATATTGTATAATAATAAATAATCTACCAAACGATTACATACTAACATAGCAAAAGAAAGTTATGCTTACTAATTTGAAATAGCAAATACCATTTAACAAGACTACTTGCAATCGGTCAAAGTTTAACTAGCAAAATTAAGTGAATTAACGTCAAACTGGTCTATGAATTTATCTTTTTTAAACTTTAACATATAGCTATATAATTAAGTAAAAGATTTAAAGTATAGTAATCCGAGACATACAAAAAGTCGTAATTTTCCCAGAGAAAATTGTCAACACTGGTATTTTTCCTTTCTTCTTTCTTTCTTGAATTCGGGTCCATCAAACTCAATCCAGATCCGAAATTTATGTATAGCATTCATATCATGCTTAGCAATTTATCGGTGAGATTCGTATATATGTATCCTGATATGGTCACCACATACAATTAATAAATATGTGTTGCTAAGCTTGGCGATATGTACCGATGGATCTGTTAAAGGAACCTAAAAATTTGACATTTCTCCCAAATAGTATTAGCAATTTCTTTCTTTCTATCCTTTCTCTTGAATCAAGGTCTATGAAACTGGACTAGATCCAACATTCAGGTACAGCAGCCTTATCATGCTATGAGGCATGTCAGGAGGTACGAATCAGATCGTTATATGCAACTCAAAAATTATGTCTGATTCACCTGGGAGATATCTGTTTCAATTATATTGTACGATACATAATGCATACCGTAAGATACGAACAACTGTGGCTCTGAATAAAACAATTGACCTTCTCATGGTCTAGTCACAACCCATACATTTGATACTGATGTTTGAAAAGCTAAATTCATTGGTTTTTGTTTTCATTATTCATCTTTCTGCGGCCACTATGCAATTAATCTTTATTGTTTTCTCCCAAATAAACTTAGTATTGCTAGAGGTCAGAAAACTGTTCTCAACGAGTCATCTGTCTATATACATCTTTGTGTTAGACTGTTCTCTTGAGGTGCAGATTTGATATGCATTGCTACGAGATCATTCAAGCACAGACCTACACGCAAGGTAGTTAAAATTGCGATTTTGATAATAAAAAATCGTACGATTTTTCGATCCTATGTAGGGAAATCTTATTAGATCTGTAAAGGATCGTAACCGGGGCAAAATCGGTAAAATCGCATGGTAGAATCCTACGATTCCAATCGATTCTACTGATTTTGGATCATGGGTCTTAGATTGGGTAAAACTCATGGGAAAGGGTCGGGTCAGGTTTAAAACCCAACCCATTTTCAAAATCCCTAGGCCTAAATTAGTCAATCGATTACCCTTGCAAATCAGTGGCCGGAGAAATCGATCCCTGCAATTACAATCCCACTTCAGTCGGCCAAGGAATCCCAGCAAAAAAAGGAATCTCGCGACTGTTGGCAAGCCCTAGCCTCTCTCCTAATTGATTTTCTCCGCTGGTTCAGAGGTAAGTCGATCCCTTTGCTGATCCTTTTGGGCTGTAACCCAAATGTCTTCTTCTGCTGATGCTTAAGAGAAAAAATGCCAGTGGGAGTAGGAATGATGTAGCATGGGAGCATGGGGTAGATTTAGATGGCACTGCTAAAAAAATTAAATGCAAGTATTGTTCTAAACTTGTTCGTGGGGTGCTTATTGTTTCAAGCATCATCTTGCTTGTAGTAGGAGTAATGTTAGTGCTTGTGTCGGTGTCCCTTTTGATGTTAAGAAAAGCATGATTATGTTATTATCGGTAGGGATGGAAGCCAAAGAAAAAAAAAACAAAGACAATTGTTTGATAGTGGAGCTATTGTGGATTTTGTTGGGGAGGAGAATGTTGTACAAGTAGTCACTAATAATGATGCGGCGTATAAGGCGGCAGGAACGTTGTTGATGGAGAAAAGAAAGAATTTGTATTGGACTCCATGTGCAGCTCACTGCATTGACTTGATGCTAGAGG
>JAOTQG010187824.1:0-16654 GCA_025631175.1 Iris virginica | reverse complement strand
ATTTAAAGCTTGTCAAAAATATGCACAGTGGTCGAGTAAGATTTTTCGCCTTTGTTATGAATTAGGGATCTTTTTTGGTAGGGGTAATTTTGACATTAATATGGCGGTAGTGGAAAATTTTATGGCGGCATTTAGCAATCCACAAACAAAAATGTCTTTATTTTTATTCGGTGAACTGTAAAGCTATTAAACATGTGTTTTGATGCTCGTTCATTTAGCACTCTTCGAAGCCGTTCAACAACTGTTAAACGGTTGCTGGGATTCGAACGCAAGTCGCCATGGTCACAACGTGGCGGACAAAATTGCAACTATGGCCTTGGCCTTTGAGGAGCAACGAAGAATTCTGGTAGACATTCCCTCCAACGTCCTGCACCCGGTGGCAGCAAAGTGATATGTTGAGTGATAAGTTCTTAAGGACAGAGGCGGAGGGAGGGGGGGTTGGAGGGGGTTGAAGACCCCTCCATCTTGAAATTTCCTGTGATTTAGAACTGACCGCAGGTGAGCAAAACTGGGGAATAGCCCCCTCCATTGATTCCGGCGAACAAGGAGACCGACCGTTCTGTTCTGTTTTGTCTTCTTTTTTTTCTTCCTGAAATCAAAACGGTGTCGTTTTGAGTAGTCAATTTCCAAAAAAAAAAAAAAAACGATATAAGCTTGAAAAAGAAACGGGCTTTAGGCCCAAGTTGATCTTCCAAGTTTTCAAGTTGATTTTCAAGTTTCCAAGTTGATTTTCCAAATCTCCAACAATTTTAGGTCCTCATCTCTTCTTTCTCACTTAACATTATTTGGATTTTGATATGAATTGTAGGGTTAAAATTATTTACTTATTTTTGTGATAAAATTTTGATAAATGTTTAATTGTGATTATTTTCGTTGTGATTTCTAAGTTTTATCTTCAATTCATAGTAGTTGTTTGTACCCTAAATATTTATTTTTGTGAATTGTGGCTATTTTGTGCCCTAATTTAGAATTTTTGTGAATTTGTGATTGTTTTTATTTCGGTTGATCAATGGATAAATTTGTAACCAAACGACCTAGAATTTCTACTAGTTCTTCTAGTGCGAGTGTTGAAATGAAACACAAGCTTTGGATGAAAATCTGGTTGTTGATAGTTTTGATTTGGAAAATGATATTATTTCCGATCCTGGACTACGAAAACCAATTGATAGTTTTGAGCAGTCTATCAATGAAGATGGTTGAAACTAAGAAAGATAGAATGTTTTCGTTAGTCTATCGCTTGATTGAATTGATCTTGCTCCTACCTGTATGGACAACTTCTGTTGAGAGAGCATTTTCTACAATGAAATATGTCAAGACGGAGCTGCGAAATAGCACGAGAGATCAATATTTGAACAATTCTTTATTGGTATACATCGAGAAAGAGCTATTCGTTAAAATTTCTAATGCAAGAATCTTGAAGCGTTTTAAAGATATGAGTACGCGCAGACATTAATTGTCGGACAACACAAATTTTAGTGCTATTTAAATGTACTAGTAAAATTTGACATCTTTTTCCTTGTATTATTAATAGTTATGTTATGAACTTAAAATACATTTGTTCTACTTTTTTGTGAACCCGATTCGTTCGTTTGATAGTTCGACCTGATTTTTTTTCCGAAAGCACTGCTCCCGAAACCCCGTATTATTTAGCCCCCCTCGTAACATTTCTGGCTCCGCCCATCCTTAAGCATGCTTATGTGTTAGAGCTATATTCCCTCCCCCTTTTAATATATAAAGAATATATTAATCGGAATCTATGAAACATTCTTAATGTATTTGATGTTGAACTGCTAAATAATCAACCTATTGAGAGGTCCAAACACACCCTAAATAATAGGAAGGCCAAACAACAACAACAAAATACACTTTGTTAATTTTGAAAAAGTCCGATTTACAATAATTTTTTGTTCCTTTTTGGGATTTGAGAAAAGCTTTATATACTCCCTCTGATTTATAATAGTTATTTTTTATATTAATGCATACATATTAAAAAATATTATATATTAACAAATTTACTTGAAAAACGAAAAAAAATAAAAGGACAGTTTAGGAAAATAAGGATCATAAAAGCCTAATTTTTTTAAAGTGGCAACTATTCAATTTTTTTTTTTTTTTTTACTAAACATCATCTATTTTGAATTCAAAGAACAATTTAATTAGAATATTTAGGAAAAAAGTGAATAAAAGATGTTTTTCATATTCGATTAGAAAAATGCTTAGTACACCGTAAAGTATACCGCCAAATCAACCAATATACATTACGAACTTGTACGAATATAAGTCCGTAATGTACAATTAGTTGATTGTGGGTATACTTTGCTGTATACATAACACAGCTCATTTGATTAAACCATAAAAACGATATGCAAAAAATCGCAAGTGCTCAAGAAGCGTGTCTTGAAAATTCCGAATAAGCCCCCCATTATTTCTGGGGAAGTAAGCGCTTTCGGAGCTAAAACAGCCGAATTTAGTAGTATCCAACAGAAACACAGGAAAACTCCGTTTTCCGCCCCGGGAACGCGAAGGGAAGAGAGAGTAATGGCGACGGCGAAGGGACAAATACCTGCATACCCAAGTGCTGCTAGAATTTCCGATTCTTCTTGCTACCCTCAGTACGCCGCTTCTCTCAAATGTAAGATCTCTCTCTCTCTCCCTCCCTTATGTGAATTGTCAATTTGGACTTTGATTGAATCAATCAGTTATGTTCCCTAAATTTTTTTTGTTATTTTTTTCGTTTGCTTGAAATTGATTTGAAAAGAGAGAAATAAAGCTAAGCCCCGAGAGAAATTGTTTCTGGAACTCCCGCAGTCTTATTTGTAGCTCCAAAGTGAATATTAAAGTCAGTTTGACCATTTTAGAATGTTTAATTGAATTTGAGATGATAGAGTTATGTTCTCTACAATCGATATTTCATTTCTTATGAATTGCAAACTTATTTGGGGTTTAAAAGAGCAACCGGAAAATTGTGAAGTTGATTTTGAGAAGTTAAAATGTGACTGATCTTCTTTGTAAATGGAGGGAATATGGAGCTGGAATCGCTGAAGTTAGGATATGCTGAAGTTCCTGAAGTTGAACCCTTTTACTTATCCTTTGAACTATTTGAGTTGTGCTTTAAACTATTGGACTGATCGAAACTCTTTCACTTGTTGAATTTATTCTTTTTATTCCCCATTAAGCGTCAAAGTTCAAACAAGTGGAATAATTTAGCGAATTAGTGAAAAAGTTGAGGAACATGTGAAAAGTTAACTTTAGGAACTTCATAAACATCCCAACTTTATCGGTTCTGGGTCCGATATATCATAATGAGGTTTAAGTCATAAATATAAAAGTTGTTAGGTGTGTGTATTTTGTTACTGTGGTCTGCAACAAAGGGTATTATATTTTGGAAGGCGTTAGAACTAGTAGGGTCTGAGATTTTTCGTTTGTTGAATATTAAGCTCTTCAGATATATGCTAACAAGTAAAACTGTATTCAATTCCAATTATCTTGGGTACCCTGCTGTAAAGATTCAGGCATGTAAACGCTACAAGAAAAGAGATTTATCATAAAAGAATATTTAGTAGAGGTAGGTCGTTCTCTTGTATCAGATCCGAGGCATGATGATTTATGTGTTCCACCAAAATATCTTATCCATACCAATATATGAGGGTTAATCTATTGGATGTGTTTTTTTTTGGTAGCAATTCTATCATATTCACCAATATTGTTTTCCACCACTATTTGGCTACTTCTAGGTTGTTGGTCATGGAGGAAAGATGTAATGTATCAGTACATATTAAACTACATTGAAATCATCTACTAGTAAGTGGTACCTGGTACTACCTCTGTTCCATGCAAATAATCTTCTTTTACTTATCTGGATAACGTGATTAAACTATGACTGAGTGAATAGTTTTGTCGATGTACTTGTCCTTGCAAAATTATATAAGTTTCTGTTCATAGTAATTTTAGTGATTGAAATGTTATAATCTAAAACACATACGAAGTACTATGTATGTTGACTTCTGATTTGGTAGATGCCCATTGTTGACGCTTTTAGTTATGGAAATTGGACTGGAGCGCAGGGAGTATATGATTTCTCAAGCGAAGCAATGGTCATATGTAGTACATCAGAATTTCTTCTTCACTTCAATATATGTTAGTATGGAATTACTTGGTGGTTAATGCTTATTCTGAAATCTGTCCCACCATAATGTAAATCGGCAAATCGCAATTGTTAGCTTGATATACATAGCTGAGTCACTATCAAATAGCTTAAGCTTTTAGATGAGTTGGTAACTTAACATGGTATTGGAGCTCTCGTTTGGCAAGGTCTTGGGTGAAGTCTTCCCGCTTGCACTTGTTACTTGCATTATGTGAATTTGTGGGTGCCAGTTCGTGATTCCCCCGATGTGGCGTCAAGGGGGAG
The DNA here is from genome assembly GCA_025631175.1 of Iris virginica. Lineage (NCBI taxonomy): Eukaryota > Viridiplantae > Streptophyta > Magnoliopsida > Asparagales > Iridaceae > Iris > Iris virginica. The sequence goes on along the minus strand of JAOTQG010187824.1, from coordinate 12,246 downwards.
TGTTAGCTTGATATACATAGTTGAGTCCTTAAGCTATTAGATGAGTTGGTAACAACAACAATAATTGACATGGCATTAAAGTTTGACGTGCAAGTACGGATGAAGGGTTAGACCTAGGGACCACAATGATTCAAGTGGAGATTATTGAGAGGCTGGAAAATAGACTTCACATTTCTTGCTATCCATTGTGAATCAGTCTTCAGCTCTTCTCCTTTCCTTCTTGTTCTTCATTGAGCTTCCACCGGTTCACCATTTATGCCAATGACAGTGTGTCATGTATCATGTAATGCTCGCCCAGCAGATTCACCCCCTTCTCCTTGGGCAAGCAGTGTTTTGGAACATAATCTTCACACATCCGCCTTTTGCAGTAATTCCTATGTTTTACTCAACATCTAATGTTCGCCAAAATATGTCAAAATTACGGCATTTAATCTTTAATTCACAAACTGAAGGAATTATGGAATAATCACAATCAGGAAACTCTGGCCATATTTTGCAGCCACAGTTTTTCCGTTATAATATCTTGGATTGACATGGTTTGCACTCTTTAGGCTACCAAGACCCAAATCAGTCCTGACAAGATTCCCTTTTTCTGATTATAAATATATAAAACACGTTTAGGCCTTTTGCCACCTACAAGGTCAAAGTATTTACATCTGTTAAATTTAGAGCTCCTAATGCGTACAACTTTATCCAATCTGCTATTTATTCTAGCTCATCAAGTATAAACCCATTGTACGTGAATATAAGGATATACGTGCTCATACAGATGAAAGAATACAAAAGGTTCTTCGACCGTATTAGTTGCTGGTGTTAAGAAAGGGAGATTCACACTCAAACCAATTATGCAGGCCTACACAAATGATCCAACAAATCTCAGTTAGTTTAACAGAGATTCATGACATTAGCATTCTTCTTATGGGCCTCGGCGTTGGTGGCTTTTAATGGGGTGTTGGTGACAGATCTGTGTGAAGATTGGGTATTGACTTCTTGTGCCTAGCAGGGATTAAATAATTATTTGGTTCTTGAACTATCACTTTACTATGCATTTGGTCCTAGATCTTTTTTTTCTCTTTATGTTTGGTCTTTAAAAGTTAAGTATGATGATAGTCAATAATGATGCTATAATGGGGATTTTATTAGGTTTGATCTAAAAATTTGAAAAAAATGACTATTCGTAAAGCGTATTTGAAGTTTAAAGACCGAACATAAAGTAAAAAAAGATCTAGGATCAAACACATAGTTAAGTGATAGTTCAAGGACCAAATAATTAATTAATCCTGCCCTGGCAGCTCTTTGTCAGGTTTGTAGTCTAGTGTTTTTATTTTTCATTTCTCTTTACTTTCGGAGGCCAGCTTGTCCCCTTCTTATGTACATTCTATTCTGTGTAATAAAATTCTTCTTTTATAAAATAAAAAAATTAAGCTCAGCATTCTTTTGAAACTCTGTAGTAACACCGGACTGCACTCCTTTTCAATTCCTCTTGTTCCCCCCTCCCCATTTTTTGTTGGGGGAACATATTCTCTTTCTTATGTTGTATTCTGCTGACAATTGATCGTAAAGAGAACTTTTCAGGTTTGGAAGAATTTAACTCAGACAAGAATAAATGTCAAGAACATTTTGATGTGTACAAAGAGTGCAAGAAAAAGGAGGTTCGTTTCAATGCTCTTTTCCCCCTTTTGTATTTAATTTATCTTTTCACCTTATGTTTATCATTACATAGTTATGCCTTATGATCATTTAAGTATGTACTAGACTAAGAAGCTATTTTTGTGGATTCAAGTTGGCATATACTGGTTATCAGCACATTATCTTAACTGTACTAGATCCGTCGTATTGTACGCATGATGTGCATAGAATGTTTTACTCTGTTTGAGTCCCCATTTTTGTAAGTCCATACATTCGCAATTAAGAAAGTTCTTCACCTGACTTCTGGACTTAGTTACTCTGTACTTCCAGAAGATTAGACAGGGTACTGGGCTAGTCAACTACCCTGGGGAATGTGCTAAATTGAAGTATAAGATGTCCTATACCTTGTAATTTTATTTTTAAAAATTTTGCTGTATATGTTTTCTGTGGCTTCTCTTTACACATCTGTTGTACTTAAAAGATGGATATGAGGTCTAAAACGATGATGCCAGCTGTGAATAAATTCCCATGGGCTCGCATGTGTCAGGGAGGTCTTGATAGAGACGCCCCAACCATTCCGGTGAGTACCAAACTTGCTCCGAATGACCCTATGCCATAAAGAATGAGGCTCATTCGGAAAACGCCATAACCATTTTCCTGCGAGAGGTATGTTCTTGAAAATCGGGTTACAATGCCATTTCTCTTCCTCCTTCGGCCTACACACAAACTCCCAAGCCACCAAATGATTCTTACTACCTTCCCCAGCTCTGCTCCACAAAAACTTCCTCATAATCCCCTTAAGGCGATTTAAAAAGAGACATATAGATACTAGAGAGGCAAGATTCGATCAAAGTAACCCACCCTCCTAGAAAAAATTAAGTCCCTTTTCACCCGTCTAATTGCCTCGACACCTTGGAGACCACTGGATCCCAAATACTAGCAAGAGAATTACCCCTAAAGGAAGACCGAGGTAGGAGGAGAAAGGACACTCCTTCACTGAACATCCCACAATAGCAACATAAGATCTCAAAACCCAACTCTCCATGTTAATGTCAGCCAAGCCACATTTAGAAAGATTAATCTTCAAACCCGACGCAAGTTCAAAGCTTGTAAGACGGTGAGAGCATTTTTGAACCTGCTTAAACCTTCAGACATGAACAAGATAGTGTTATCTGCATTTGAAGATGCTACACCTTCATACTATCCCGACCAGCCATACAACCTTCTAGCACACCCCTCTCACCACACCTAGTAAGGAACGTGCTGAGGACATCTACTACTAGAGTAAGTAGGAATGAAGATAAAGGATCCTCTTGACAAAGACCCCTAGAAGCTTTAAATAACTGTCTTGGCTGCCCATTCACCATAACCAAAAAAGAACAGATGAGAGGCAACTGCTTCCACTAGCGCCACTTTGAACCAAACCCCAATCTATTCATCACAAGATCAAGGAACCTCCAATTAACCTGGTCAATGGCTTTCTCGAAATCTAACTGAAGTAGAATACCTTGTCTTCCCCTCCTTCGGAGATCATCTACAACCTCATTTGCCACTAAGTCAGCATCAATTAATTGCCGACACCAATAAAAGCACACTGAGCTTCCGAAATGGTATCTCCCAATACTTCCCCGAGTCTACGAGAGAGAACCTTAGTGATGATCTTATAAACACTCTTCACTAGACTGATAGGGTGAAAGTCCCTAACCTTGAGAGATCTACCCTTCTTTGGATTGAGTGTAATGAATGTGGAGTTGATACTTTGACACACTACTCCAGTCGCAAAGAACTCCGTGAACTCTCATAATCTCTCCCTTAACTGTATCCCAACAAGAGTGAAAGAAAGCCATAGTGAAACCATCTGGCCTGGCGCCTTATCCGCAGCTAAGTCAGACACCACAGGCAACACCTCTGCTACACTTGTTGAAATATATTTTTTCAAATAGTTTTAGTTGATTTGATTTGATTCTTCTCATCACAAACTAAAAGAATGTAAATGCCATTATGGTTAATAAACTTCCCGAGAAGGGAAATGCTCCTATTTAAATTCAGACAAATAAAAATGGAAAGAGTCTTTCTTCAATTAGAAAGGAGGGAGTACTAAAGTGTGGATGTAAATTAGTAAAATGATTTTGTGACCGTACTTCTAACTATGTTGTCTCCATCCTTTATTTTTGCCAAATTACCCGTGTCCGACATGACATGACAGGACATGGGTGTGAGCTTAGACGTCGTTATTTTACACTACATTTGGTGTAAAATCTTATAATTTTGGGGGATCTGGCACCTAGATCCGCACCCTGTGTCGGATCCTTGTATTGGAGTCCAGGTAACAGAGACTTCTAGTACTCCCTCAGTCTCAGTTATATCGGCAAGATGACAAAAACACATAGATTAAGGATATTCTTATATGCATCAACTTCCAATGCCAAATATTTTACTTCCCCTTACATTCGTTTAATTAAATTGTCTTGTAGTTACTGATTGATTGATAATGTAAATACCTAAGTTATTTGGGCAAAATAGGATTTTTGGTATTAATTATCATTGACTTTGTAAGATGGCCAAAACCTTTGAGACGGCCAAAGAAAAGGAAATGTGACCAATATAAACAAGACTGAGGGAGTATTTCAAATGTCACTGCAATTAAGTGTCCATCTAAATGATGACAAGGCCTTTACAAGACCCATTTTTTTCCTTAAGTGAAGGCTAAGGTGGGAAAATTTAGGTGGCGAAGGCGCGGGCTCGCAGCAGTAGCGGTATAATTAAGGGATGGGTGAGGGAGGAGTTGGGGAATTGAATTGAGGGTGGGGTTGTGTGCTGGGTCAGGGATATTGAGGGGTCTGATTTTGGATTTTGAAGGTCTTTAAAGTGGTGAATATGGAATTCAATGTGTGGGCAGCAAGTGTACTGGTAAAAAGGGAGAGGTAGGGACGTTTTCATTTCGGGAGAAAGAGCACATAAAATCATATATATAAGCACCCAGCTAAGTGAAAATGGCTCCTATAGAAACCAGTCAGCAGCTCCGTCAACGACTTGGATGGACAATTAATGGTAGGAATGACATGGATACCAAATGATGAGTTTGTGGATGACATTCGAAAGACTAGAAATATGTTGGTCAAGTTGCTCATTCCCAATTATTATAGTGGTCAAAAGCACAAGTTTTCCTTACTAACTGTGATTTTATATCATAAATTCTCTATCAATTTTGTTACTTCAGCACTACTTCTAGTATTTTTACTACTTGTCTATCCACGGTATTTTTCAGTAGGTGATATTTCTGCAGGATGGCACTCTTACTTTTCTTGTATAAACTGCAGAGCTCATGTAATATATGGCTTGTGAGTTTGTATGCTTAGCTGTCACGTAACTTGCCAAATAAATTCATTTGTGAAAATTGTATTCCACCATTTATTCTTTCATACGCTAAATGAAATTCTGAAGCCTTCTCTGTTTTTTAATGGGGTCTTGCAGAGAGAAGCCCGTTTGGAGCGGAATCGAAGTAGATCCTTGTTCTCCTGATTCTTCACAAGAGCTGCTAGTCATTCTTCTTGAGTTAAGAGTCCATTGAAGCTTATTTAGTACTAATACGCCCAACCACATCTTACTAAATGTTATTGAGTTCCTTAAAGTCTTTGCTACAAATAAAAGGAGGTTTGCATCAAGATGTAAGGTGACGCTTTAGTTTTTGTTTCAAGAGTATCTGCTTGGTTTTATATTGGCTCTATGTACTTAATCATGGTCCTTGAACACATGTTCTACTTAGTTGGTAGTAGCCTCTATTTTTTCTTTACGGAGATCAACTTGCCTGACATATTGCATTATCTTTTACTTGTCGATCTTTTTGTTAATTGATGCAATTCCGGTCATTCGATAATAAGCTTCCTTCTTGTCAATGCTATTTAACTGATTGCTTTTTCTTGGTACTTTTTCCAATAAGGAAGAAACTTGGACGGAATAGATAACTAATTGGAAACTAAAAATCTCTTAAAATGGGAATAATGCTGAAGCTAGTTTTAATGAGCATATGTGCATTGCTTAAAGCACATGACAACGGTTTAACAGGTTAACTAACAGTTAACTCCCTTTATTCCTCTCAACTATAGTCCTGTTTGTCTTTCTTTCTCGTATGGGGCCAAATTGGCATTTTATAGATCAATATAAGGATGAGACCTAGGAGATGTTGCAGCACTGGATACACTTTATATTGATTTCGTCCTTTTTATTTATTTATTTGAAAATTTTGATTTCAATGTTTAGGTGATGAAAGTTTGAGAGCTTTTGCAATTTTGATGCACGGCGTACTTGCCAAATTGTGACGGATCAAATATTAGACTCTTGTGGCCAGGCGGTGAATGGCTCTATGTTAGTTTTAAAATAATGCCGTTATATTGGTATTAATTATTGTCAGCCAACCATGTATGCCATCGTATATCGATCAATTTGAAGTCGAGCAATAATTTGTCTGGTTAAATAGTCAGATAGACAGACACACACACCCTCATAGAGAGGAACTGTGGATCATAAGAGCTTGTTGGGAGGAAACACAAGCCAATTTAGGTCAATTTTATGCGTAGCTGTCTTTCAACTCTTTTCACTGCTCTATGTATACAGGTGGTTTAGTTCATCTACCTTAGTTTCTCTTGTTTAGGACCAATCCGACCATGTGAGCAAACATTTGATTTGTTCTTAAATACAACAAAGAACTAATGATGGAGAGTGAAACTCAATGCATCTGTTTGCTCAAAAGTTTCTCAAAACATGGATAAGCAAGGTCATACTTTGCTGATGTTGAGATAAACTCCGTGTCCAGGCTCTATTGTTAGTCGCATGGTAGGAGAGTGTTGATACACTGGTGATAAGCTGAAGGTAAACCTTGAGAGAACAAGTGATAGAACCACCTTTAGTTCTGCCATTGCAAAGTGTTGGCCAGCACAGATACGAGGCCCTGCCCCGAAAGGCATATAAACTTGAGGAACTCTGCAAGCACCTTTCACTCCCTCAGCAAATCTTTCTGGGTTGAACTGGTGTGCGTCAGCCCCCCATAGGTCAGGATCGTGGTGTAGTATTGGCCTCACAATCTGGAGAGTGATGCCTTTTGGAATATGAATGTGTTTGAACTGCATATCTTGCAGAGTTTCTCTCACCAAATAGGCTACTGTAGGATAAAGCCGCAATGCCTCTTGAATAACCATAGTCAACTGCCAATACAAGATATAAGTGTGCGACTTGGATAGTATTACGATTTAGGTATGGGAAGTGAATAGATGATGACATACAGTTTTCATGCTTTGAATCGAATTGGCATCAGGGAGCTGATCCCCACAAACATCAAGCACCTCAGCACGAGTGCGAGCTTGCCATTCAGGATTTGCAGCCAATAACATCAAGCACCATGACAGTGTGGTTGCAGTGGTCTCATAGCCAGCAAAGTAGATATTCTTGCAGTTATCAATGATGAATTTGTTGTGACTAATATGCATTGGTACGTCACCATCATTTTCATGCCTCTTAGCTGCTTTGAGTATTGATTGTAAGAGATCTCTTTCACTTGTTTGCTCACTGTGGGCTTTTACAATATCTAATATCATTGAGTTGATTTCTTTCTCCAGCCTCCACATCTTTCTGTTTCTCTTGCTCGGCAAGTGCCTGTTATTCCGTGATTTTGCATATATAGGATAGACTTAATTTAGTTTCTAGCATTTATTATGTTTCAATATACAAGTAGAAAGACTATGAATAATCAAGATCTTAATTTTTGCTGCATTGTAAATACTAGTCTGTGAACAGGTGGTGACAATTGTCTCAGTTTCCATTATGTTCTTTCTATTTATCCTTCCTATGTAACTTTGTTTTCTATTTCAATTTCATTCTTTATGTTTTTTGTAGAATTTTTATTCCAAAGTATGAAAATATCTAACTGAACTACATTTAATTCAAGTCAATGTACCTTAAGCCAGGTACCCCGATGCTTCCTTTGGACATGACATTTTGAAGATCTCTAAGCTTTGAGAAAATCAATTCTCCTTCGGTATAGTTGCTTCCGAAGCATGCTTTGGAGATTATGTCTGCTGATAGCCTCCTCAAATCATCATCAACCTTAATTTCTGCATATCCTTGCCCGTCTTTGACCTTATTACTCCATGATTCTAGCAGACTCATCGCAGAGTTTCCCATTAAGGGCATCATATCCTTTAAAATGAGGTGCACATCATATGAGAAACTGTATACACAATTTAATTTCTGGTATAAACATTGTAATAAGACCCAAAATTTTGTTTATTCCGACTCTTGAGGACTTTCCGTCGAACTGAAAAGCTACCTTACACTTCTCTTTAATGTTCAGACCTAAATATATATCTCTGAATCCTAACACCCCCAACCCCATCCCAACCCCTAAGACCACCCCTCCATGCCTACAGATACACACCCTTTCCTGGAAGACCAGAACAAAATTGCAGGATGAAGTTCTTGCATGCTATAGGAGGTTCATATTAATTAGGACATGGATGCGTGCACCTCTCATCCAGTTTTTACATCGTTTAGTTTCTTTTGCAGTCGTGGATTCCTTAGTTCTTATATCTTGTTTACCTTCATCAGTATATGTAATATTCTAGTTCTGCAGATTGATTCGGAAAATTCTTTTGAGTTATTACACTTGGTTTGCTTAGTGATTGTAAGCTGTCTTCTGGTTTATAAACTGGCTTTGCTGAAGTTTTCGTCAACTTGGTACGTGCCTACGTGGTACTTCCACTTCCAGGGGAGATACTCATTATGGTCATAAGTGGCTAAACACAGGGTTGAACTCCATATTAGAACAGGCAACACGTTGTGCACGTATAATCATAGCAGTATTAATGCAGTAAGGTCTCATTCAAAACATTTTCCTCTTCAAGATGTTTGTTGTCCATGTACCACCTTATTCTTGCTGTAAGAAGCCTCATACTTAGATGTATGGAGCTAGAACTCTTAAGTGCTCTAGGTTGAGTGTCCCCTGAGCCTCAGCTATATATCAGTTCACATCTGACACAAAAAATGTAGTTGCAAAACGGACGTCTGACACAAGATTTAGTTCAGTCTGATGCTAAATTTGAGTGAAAAAAGGCAGAACCGGGCACAAGTGACTGTGCATGACATTAAGAACAACACTTAAAAACTCATTTACCATAATTTTATCCAGGTACAGATGCGGAGCGATGATCTTCTTTTGGTGAGACCAGTATGCGCCATTGGATGTCAAAATGCCTTGGCCTAGTAGAGGAGCCCTGTCTTTTGAGAGATAAGTAGGCTTTCCCAAACTCAAAGATGTGTGGAGGGTTACTTCTTTCACCAGTTCTGGATCTGTTGTGCATAGTATCTGTATGTTTCCAGTTGAATACATGAATGTCTTTCCTGCCATCATCACAAAACAATTGCTCTGTATGAATAGCAAAAGGTGCATCAAACAACGTACTTTTGTCTATTTAAGAATAAATTTCAATATTTAAAAAAAAATTATTAACTACTTTCGGCTGTACATTTTTGCCTCTCAAATGTCACTATTCCGATTGTTATCCTTTACAAAGTAGTCTCTCTTGCATCTTTTAAGAAGCAGGTTAGTATTGATCGAGCAAAGACTTGGATGGTGTAGTATTTGTTATGCTGACGACCTGCAGAGGATTCGAATATTGAGGAAACCTTTAGATTTGCGCCCGAGATCAGTTAGTAAGTCCAAGGCACATCTCGTGATTTGCCTTCTCCATCATTTTTGAGGGTACGGGAGGTGGAGGTTACTAATGTTAAAGTTCAACATTTTGATAGGGCTGTTATTGAATCAAATTTTAGGTTTTTGGAATCGAGCTCAAAATAAACTGAGTTCGAGTCAATTCGAATATCAAACCGAGTTTGAGCTGCTCACGAACAACTCTAGTTGTAGTGTTGTATCAATTATTATTATTTTTTTAGTAGCTCAATGCATGGGGTGCAGTCAAATAAAAGACATGTACACAGAAACTAACAATTGTTTAAAAAAAATTAAAAAAAATGGAGCATTTGAGCTCGAGTTCGAGTTCAAAACTAAGCTGAACTCGATTAAAGCTCGTTAAAATTATCGAGCCAAGCTCGGTTCGACTGAAACTAAAACGAGCCTAAAAATACGTATGAGCTCAACTTGAGCCGAGCTGCATATAGCCAATTCGAGCTCGATCCAAGTTAAATCGATGGCTGCCACGTCGCGTGTGTTTATCTTCACATGAATAGTGTGATGATGCATTGGATTTTAATCTTTACAATAGAAACAAGAAAAAAGACCAACTTTCTGGCTTTTGCCAGCCCAGACAAAATAGGCCCCACAACTCAAGTCCCTAGACACATGTATGTATCACCCGAAAAATGCTTCGTCCACCGATCAATGAACTGATAAATTAATGAGCAGATAAATCAATGAACAGATAAATCAACAGAAATAATTATACATCCATAAAAAAATGTGTACAAAAAATGTACAAAATCCTAGTTGATTTTATTTAATTTGACTAAAAATTTTGTAAACCCTATCGCTAGAAAAAATTGCACCAATAAACATATGACAACTAAGCTTTTGTACACTTCTATTTGTATCTTTTTTGTGGTTGTAGTATCACTCAAACAAAAAAAACAAAAATTGGAGTTAAAATGAAAGAAAAAACTAAAATCAACAATTACACAATTTTTAAAGTTTTTTTTAAAAAACTTTTTATCTCATATTAAAAAATCGAAATAAATTCATCATTTTTTACTTGTTCAACCAAACAATACGAGGGGGAAAGCCTTCTCTACCCCTACTCCAACCAAACGAACCATTAATATATATGCAAAAGGCTAAAACGACAACATAAAATATGCACATAACATAATTAGTAATGCATATAAATGTTATATGTGCATAATTTATAACCGTTATGTGCATTATGACACTTCTAGCACGAAGTGCCTAAGCACTCCCTATAAATTTCGATTTTCACTAAAACGACAACTATAGAAAATTTGAAGGTGTAATTAATTTGAGACTGATAATTGCTTAGTAGTCTGTCCGAGTCTTTATTATTTAAAGAATTTGTTTTGCCGCCATAATTAATTAGTGTATTAAGTATTTGACTTGCCTGCTCGATCGTAATGATATTCATATTCTTATTAATATGTTATGATAAACAAACTGGAGTATTATTTTGTCCTTAATTTCGTGGGTGATACACCAATGTTTCATAGAGCCTTGAATAGCATGGATATTTATCAAATAAACATTATTCATTTAATTATCGAAGGAAAAAAATAATCGTAAAATTATATTCTATATATAAATTTTTATATACCTTGATAAACAATCAATACATCGTTGCATCTTTTGTAGTTTATCTCATTTAAGTGGAAAATTAGAAAGTGACGCCAATTTATTCTCGAAGTACGGATTTTTAGTAAGACGTCTCACCTGTTTCCAATAAATTACGAGTTCGAATCACTTTGAAAGTAGGTAGGAAACCAATAACAATACTCATTAAAAAAAAAAAAACAATTTTCATAATTACCACCACATTCATAGTGCCAATTAAGTACCAATCCATAGTCATGCACCTTGATATATATATTCCATAGACAATAATTCTCTTAATGGTGACTACGTATACCGACTAGATGCGTCCAATATTGTTGACAAATGTGTAATACTTTATTACCATTAATTATATATATATGTTCATATGATATACAGTTGCAATATTATGAATTATATTCTAATTTATATAGTAGTAAGTTCTGTACCCAAAAAAAAAAAAAAGTGAAAGTCTTATAAGGATTCCACATGAGACATTCTTTGAACAAGGTCTAGCCGGCCACTATCAACCTGATGCTTACAGTACGTATATATACATGTCTTTTGAGGCAGGGTTCAACCCACCGTGCATGCATTTTCAATCAATCCAAAATCATCATCTTAGTTACCCCAGTTCTTAATTATATATGCGTACGTACAGTTCACTCCTTCAAAGTGGATTTGGATCCGTTCAAATGCTTTGTGGAATTAATTATGTTGGAAAAATCTGCAGTATATTACCTAAAAAATAACAAGTAAAAGAATTACAAGTATTTGTTAACTCAGTTCGACAAGAATTAGTTACGTCACTATTTTTCTTTGAGATGCATTTATAAGAGATTACAACATTATTTATATTGAAACCGTGGCGAAAAAGCATAATACAACTAGGATACGTGAATAAATAATTACCAACTTTATAACCAACAATTTTTCCCTCAATCACAACCTTCGGACCGGGGGTGCATCCCCGTATCCGCTGCCAACTCACCGTCGAGCTGGATTGGTGCACTAGGTGGTTAATTGGGATCACTTTTCTGCAGTTGATGTTGGGTTGTTGATGCTGACCTAGCATCAGCAACTGGGATAATCGACATACTCTTCATCGGTTGATATTTGATTACTCGTGTCATCAGCAGCTGACTGATTCAATTTCGAGGCCTTTGTTTAAAGGTTTGAAATACATTTTAATTCGATCGATCGTTCGTAATATATGTGTTGGTAGTTTGTTGACAATGTACCCATATAACTATAAAAAAATTAAACAAAAATTATAAGGAATATACACATTG
>JAOTQG010187713.1:0-16661 GCA_025631175.1 Iris virginica | reverse complement strand
ATCCTCACGAGGTCGCCAGACCAGATTGGAGACCATCCGAGATCATCCTCCAGGAGCCCCGAGATCTCCACATATCCGCCAAAGTCGCCAGGCCAGTCCCGGGGGATCCCCGCACCATGTCGACAGGAGGAGCGTCTCGGCGTAGGCTCTGCTGAAGCTTTTTGCAGCATCAACGTCAAAACATTTTAAACTGAACATGTTGACACTAACTATCTTTGGATACTCCATTTTACACTTTTGCTTGTTTAATTAACGCTAACTATAGAATAATTAAGACTATTCTAATTAGATCTATAAATGCAAGATTAAAAAAGAAAATGTTGAAGTGTACATGGGAAAAAGAATTCCTCCTCTAAATGAGTTTGGATCTTCTATCCCATTTGCTGTCCCATTTTTTATTGCATTTAAAAAAAAATTCATCTAATCATTTAAAATATAATTCTAAAGTTTAAAATTTGAATTTTTAGCATATGTGTCATTTTAAATGATATGAAACAGGAGATGAGATATTACATGAGATAAGAAATCCCGATTTCCCATAAACACTAAGTAGTTCTTATGTTATCGAGGTTTTTCTTTAATATATACTACATTTCTTTCACATGGCCTATTATATAATAAAGATTAGCATACCAATTTGGGATAATGATAAAACCAGGAGTTCATAATTACCTTAATTATTGTGCAAAGAAAGAAAAAGAAAAGGTTGATGATGAAAAACACGCGGAGTGGAGAGGTGTTGATGATGGAAAGACATGAACGATCGAGTCTTTATTCAGGGGAGGTGTACGTTTCTACAAATAATTAATCAGGTTTTGAGTAGTCTGTTTATTAGGTTGAAAAGTGCGTAATTTTTTTGTTGATCCTAACTAATACTATAATCAAATAAATTTTGTTCATTCGATCCAGAACGAAATATTAATGATGATGAACACATAAACAAACTAGCTACAATTAGTACTAATTATGAATAGTATTATTAGTAATAATTAAACTAAGTAGTACATTAATCACATGTAATTAAACCAAGTAGTACTTTAAACTCCGTATAAAACAATATTTTTTTTTTTGGGGGGGGGGGGGGGGAGGGGGAGGCGGGTAGCAGGATGTTTTTTGGTATGATATGGTATCTTTAAGGTAAATTGTAATTAGTGTATGATTTTCAATTAAGTAGGGATATCAATTTATTTAAGGTAAAATATAATTAGTGTATAATTTGACATTAAGTTAGGATATAATTTAGCATTTTAATTAAAGTATGATTTTTATTTAAGGTAAACTATAATTACTTATTTTTAATTAGTGTATGATTTTTAATTATGGTAGAATATAATTAAATATTTTTAATTAAGATATAATGGTACTTCATGATTTTAAATACTTTTTTGTTACTACTTTATTTAAATATTATTAGTATATATTATTTGCATTTTTTTAATTTAATGTATATTTAAAACATATTATTGTCTTTTTATTAAAAAGATATTATATGAGTAGTTAGGATTTGTTGTTTTTAAATTTTTTATTAGGAAACTTTGCCAATTATTATTAGCATACATTATTTTTAAATTTAATAATTAAAATTTTCATCTTTTCATTTTTAAAGATATATGTATTATTAGTATTTAATGTAATTAAATTATTACATCATATATTAATAAATATTTATTTTCTAATTAATTTTTTTTATAAATAATATCGTATATTAATATATCATATATTACTAATATCAAAATTTTAAATATCATAACTTTCTACTTATTAAAAAAAAATTTGTTTTGCATAAGTAGGGGGTAGAATAGTCATTTTTATAACATTCGTTAGCCTGACTGGATGATCAACTAACATTGAAAACTCAGGGAGGCTAAACCTCACAAAAAAACTCACATGGTGGCTAACCAAAAAATACGCATTACACAGGGGGGTTTTCCCTAGTTAACCCTGATTTTTATATGAGATTGTTTATCGGCAATATAAAAGAATTTGTGCTTTACAGGAACTTTGTATTTTATGAAATTAGGCACCATCAAATATTTCATGTTAAAACGTTGAGCAATTTAAATTTGGCTCTGATCGGCACGATACATCCCAAGTTTACATTGTTCTTTTATCAAGTAAAGCAACTTTTTCTTAAAAAAAATTCTAGTCACCTTCACAAGCTACACACATGTACGACTTCAAGGAGTTCACGGGGCTCTTTTGGAAAAAAAACAGTTTTTGATAGATGTCTACGGTAAGACTGTGCAGTAAAATTTTAAAAGCATATACACTAATTTTTCGAATTACTGTCCCAAAGTTTGAAGAGTCAATTTTAAAAGCATATACACTAATTTTGATAGATGTCTACGGTAAGACTGTGCAGTAAAATGTATGAAGTTTTTTCAAACTACGACTTAATTTTTAGAAATACAAGCTGTAATGAGTTTTCCATCAAAAGGCTGTTATCATTCCCTTACATGGATATCATTCTTAGTCCACATATATTCATATAATATGCATCAGGAAAATTTTACTTCTCATACGAATTCACACTTTGTTCGCATTTGGTATGTCATGTAATTAGTGTACAAGTCAAATAAGTTGCAACGTTGCTAGAATGTACAATGATTTAGTAATGCACTGCTTTCACAAAAAGTATTTAAGCAGTTAATACACTTACCAAATGATCAGAACTTATTGCACAATACATTAGCGTGTGTTTTAGTACTAACAAAGAGTTCTGAAGGATTTTAATTTTTTTCGTTATTGAGGATTTTCTGTGACATAACCTCTGATTAGTATTATAAGTTGATTATAATGTAGTACTAAGCAATTGGGTGATCTTTGTTGTTTAATTCTAGTACTCCCTAGAGGGACTATAACTTTGAATGGAGCAATAAGAAAAATGTTATGAATAGTTTACTTAATAATCTTACAAAGTTTCAAAATTTTAGAATCTAAAACTCAATAAATATTATAAAAAAATTATTTTATTACTAATAAAGTTGACTTTTCAAAAGTCAAACAAGACACTCGTTTAGGGACGGAGGAAGTAATTAATAACAAAAGAAGCATGGCTTATTACAAGACTGTGAAGTCTCTGAAAGGTCCAATCTGCCAAGGCTGCATCTGTAGTCTGGATATGCTATCACAGTGCCAAAAGAAGTAGCAAATTGAAATTATTTTAAATGTGTTACTTTGAAGTGCAACTTTTCTAGAATGCTGTTTCGTTTTGGGTGGCAAGATGTCTACCAATTGACAGATCTTGCAATTGTATTTACTTGTTACATGAAGGTACTTACATGTAGATTGATCGATCGACCTCTGCGGCCAACCATGCCCAAGGGCTTCTACTACGAAACGCAAATACTTTCTTGGGTATGTTCTTCGAAGAGTTTTTCTTGAATTGTTTTCGTTTTCATGCTTTCTATCCCTACTACATCTAACTTTTGTTTCTTTTTGAATGAAATTTGTCAGTTCAAATTACTTCACATTTGTCTGTAGCTGTGGATGTTCTGAGTCTTCTGACCCATATGCTAGGTGGACCCCAAGTCGTGACTTCAAAAGGATTCAACTTTCTTAACTTGAATCTGCAGAAGATTATAAACACACTTAACTTTATTAAAACTATCTATTAATTTCGTACACACTTATTTAGTTCCAACTATATATTTTTATTAAATGGAATAGTGGATCCTTATCTTTGCTCCCAAAAGTATTACCTAAAAAAAGAAATATTAGTCCTAAGACTCAGCCGAAACAAACAGCCGATTAAATGCTGTGATATGATGTTGTGCTGGTGTGCATTGTACATAAACGTTGTGCATTATTTCGCGGCATTAGTTTGTAAACCAGCGAGTTTCAAAATTTCAAGGCATAAAGATACACAGTTTACCCTAGACATCATGGGTGGCAGGCGAGTTTCGTTAGAGACATGGCAATATAGTACACAACAACGGAGCCGTCCAAGGTCGTAAAATGCTATCTGGATGTTAGGTTTTAAGTTGGCATTTGAAGCAGATAATTACTAATGGTCGCAGCTAAGATTTGGCCACAATAATGATGGATTCTATTCAAGATCTTGGCAACAATAGTGTCAATATATGATGAACTTCAGATGATATCCTTCATGATGTGAAGCTTTATAACATCATCAGGAGAGGAGTTTGAATTGATGAAAGGATGTGGATACACTGATTTTGATGGAATGATAGAAAGAGTATGTTGATGACCGTGGTGGGGTGATGAGGTTTATTTTGATCTTTTTTTTCTTTTTGAACTTCACCTTTAATGATGGAATAGGCCGAAGATATGTCTTGGAAATTCAGCTGAGGATTCTTGAGCGGAATTTGGAATTTGATTTTGTTAAGGATTCTCAATAGTCAAAGTTCTTGTGAACCAACTAATAGAATTCAAACTCGGGAAGTTTTCCTGAACTATTTTGGAATGCCTTGCTTAAGTGAATCTCATACTCAATTACCTAATCCAAACATACTTCAACTGTGATTTAACCTACTGGATACCTTCTTTGAACTACATTGAACTTTTTTATAGTAGGTTCACTATTGTTTGATGTCTCATTCTGATGATATTTCATTTTTCACACCTACTTATTGTCTGGCAGGTTTTGAGCTATGACGGTTTGCATTCCCCAGATTCTTTGGCTGTTACAGCAGCTGGAATTGCGCTGTATACTTTCTATTAACTTAGTTTTTGACGCCTTCAAATGAATAAAATGTTTGGGAATTTGTATTTAATTTATCTGTCTTTAATCCTATACATTTTATTTTTTAAACAGAGCTCTCTCAGAAGTACCACATTCACAAACTATTGCAGGAGTGCGAATTGGTATGGTTGCTGATAAGTTTATTGTAAATCCCACAATAAAGGAGATGGAGGACTCGAAGTTGGATTTACTGTTAGCGGGCTCAGATAGTGGGATACTGATGATAGAGGTCTAAACTCGACTCTCCTTTTGTTTTTTGTTTTTGTTTTTGTTTTTTCCTTTTCTTGAAGCTTTTGCATGGTCATTTGCACATATATGTATCAAATTCACCTCTTTATGCGCGAAAATTCTGTTTTGAGTTTCATGATTTTGTGATGGACATTGAAGACATTGGAAAACTTGACTAATCTTCCATTGACGTGGAATTTGGAAGCTCCTTTCTTTGTTAGTAATTTGGATAAGGCTCTTTGGTGAATGCTGAAAGCATGAAACATTCGTGGACACTACTTTCGGGTCCTTGGCACGTTTTACTGTAATGCCCCGAGTTCGAAACCAGGGCCCACACCTTGCATCACATCTAGGGTCAATGGCCCATCACAGATGATCCAAAAGTCCAAGAATGATGCTAGATGGTTGGTGGGGGACCACATGTAAACCATATGAAATTCCCCTATCCTTCCGATGCAATATGTGGGGTGTTACATTTACCTAGAGTGTCTGTCTTTCATCTGAAAGTGGAAAACAAAACAAATGTATAGAGTAGTTTCTAGTGAAACCTTATGAGTGCTGCATGCTAGATGATGCTGTTACAGTAGGGCGGTCATAGGGCTAACCTTCAACCTTTCCTGTCTAACAACAATTCTGCTTAGTGAACTATGTAGGACTCTTCAGTGCAATCCTCCACTCACATTATCTTAAATCTGCACCTTCTTGCAATTTTTAGTCTCGAGGAAAGAGCAGGGTTATGTCTGGTTCTCTTTGATGCTATCCTGTTTCTGAACTTTTGATTCACCTGTTGGTTCTTTAACACTGACAATTCTCCAGTCACATAGAAAGTGGACCTCCTAACTTTTTTTCGTGGCTTTTATTTCATTCTTTGGTCCTAGACACAATTTGGAAAATACATCTGTGTTTGAAGTAATCTTTCTACATGCATCTTCATCAGGCAATGCTTCCACTTCCACATATATTGGTAGAGTACTTGCTTTATATTATTCCCTCCGTTCCAGAATAAGTGTCCACTTTGCTATATTTCCTCTTTTAGAGCCCAAATAATGTATCGAAATCACAAATTTCTCTTGGACCCATAACTAAGCCTTTTTGTATCCACCAAATTTAAAGTCAAGTCACTTTCCTAAAACTGCGCGCCAAGTCAAACGAGACACTTAAATTGAAATGGAGGGAGTAGAAGCTAGAATACATTTAATAATCACCTGAATGCAGAGAATTTCCTTCTGTTGCTATGATTGTACTCACCTAAAAAAACTTATTGTGCTCTCTCCTAGGTCAGATATATGTTCTGAAAGTAATTATGCTTGCTGCTTATTTTTCACGCTGACCTGGTGTATGATCTTTTTGGACTTGTACATTATAGGGGTATTGTGATTTCCTTCCAGAAGAGAGATTGCTTGAAGCGGTAGAAGTGGGGCAGGTTATTTATTTAATTATGCACATTGCTTACATTTTTTGGGTGTTGTTGCTCTCTTGCTCTTGTATTTTTGTTTCCCTTTGGAAAAAAGAAGTTATATTTGAAATCCAAATTTTTTTAATCTGACATGGTACACGCTCTATATGTCCACCTTGGAAGTTTCTCCTTCTTTATATGTATACGTATTGTCCTGGTTTTCTATTCATGACACATTGACTTGATGTTCAAATTCTAATTTATCCCCCCCGAGAGAATGAAGTGGCATGGTAAACCCTCCTCAAAATAGTCTTTCTATCAAGTCCTCTTTCATTCTGTTCCCTTGGCTGGTTTTTGTGCGCGTATATGTCATTTTGCTTTTGCGGCTGAATGCGTTTTGCTGTTTTATACTTTGACTGACAGATTTTATGTGAAAAATAATGTATTTTCATCTTTTGTTTGGGACAATCTGATGTGTTTAAAAATTTCAGTATGCGTGATTTAGTTTATTTGTTTCTCATCCTCTGACTTTTTTTTTCATCGTAATCTGTTAGTACTTATTTAACAATTTTCAAATCAGAAAATGAGTTGGTATTTTCTTTGACATATCCTTATGGATTGAGGTTGGAAAGAGGCATATTTTGTCTTCTCTCTCACTCGCTCATTTCTATGGTCATGATTATTTGAACTTGTCTCGCGTAACCCGAATCCTACTCCAATAGTATTTCAATGACAAATACCTTAAAATGAAATCAACCACCACACCTCCTCCCAATAACAAAATTTCAGCTTATGGCCAATCAATTTTAATAATGCCGAGAAGGGTAAAGGAGAAATGACAAGAGACGTACGTATGTTTGCATTATATAGCTAAATCCATTTGAACTGACATCGGACAAGCACGGCGTCCATTTTATTCCACAACTGTTGATGCATCATATCTGACAATTTATTTTCAATGCTGATAGATGCTTTATCACGGGCTTATTAATTTTCAGCTAAATCCAATTAGCAATAGAAACTTGTTTTGTCTATAATCTGAGTTCTTACTTTACTGTGCCAGAATGCTGTAAGGGCCATTTGCAGTGAGGTGGAGAATCTGGTTAAGAAGTGCGGGAAGCCAAAAATGCTTGATGCAATTAAGTTACCCCCACCTGAGCTGTATAAGCATGTTGAAGTATGAATATTCTTTAATGCATTATCAGCATCTCTATCTTGTTTCTAAATTGCTATTCAGCCTTCTGCTTTTGTTCTGTTCGTCAATCTTTTTTACCTTTTTGAAATTCATTGATACTGCCACAACTGCTGGCCAATATTTCTCAACTTTAGTCAAGTGGAGTTGCAATGCTGAGGTAATTTTGCTCTGTTAATTTTCTTGCTTGCCAAGATTGGAAGTCTTTGGGAGAAGATTTTAGAGTAGTATAGATCAAAAGAAGACAAATAAACCAGAGTATTACTGAATTCCTCTTTTAAGCCCTGAGCTTATAAATCTCAAATATGGCAAATGCTAACAAGAGCCCTTTGGGAACTAGTTAATCATCCAAAAGTATAAATCTTTAGCTTAGAAAATAAGCACCAGGCATTGTGTACACCTCGTCAATGCTCTGATGTGATTTCAATATCATGACTAGCTATTCTTGGATCCTTAAGAAGTGCCCTTACGGTGCTTGTAAGCATGACCCCTCAAATATTGGCCCTGTAGTAGGGTGTTATTAGGTTGAAACTGTAGTCAAGTCTGTATGAGTGGTGTGGAATCAATTTATTCGATTGATGGTTGCTAGGACGTGCACTCTTTTTAAGAGAGGAATGATAAAGAGATTAGTGGCCATCTATTCCTCACCAGTAATCGGCTGAGGCTACTGTGACACTGATCTGTAGTTAACCTAAGGTAAAAGGCACTAATGTAACAAGCCTGAATGGATAATCATTGTAAAGTCTACCAAGTTGAATTTATCTGAAGTATTTTTTTATCTGCTGATGCTAAGTTTGTGGTTAGAGGGAGTTTTGAAAGAGTCAGGAACCAATCTTATCTTGATATCATGACCAGATTAATTTGGAGTGCAGGTGACTTCTTCTGTCGAAAGAGCAGGGTCAATGGTATTAGTTTTTACTTAGGCCCTAATTTGCTAGTCTTAAAAGATCACGCCACAATGTTGAATGAAAGGGCAATTGCCTATGACCTATCATAGGCTTTATTCCTTGAGACATTTTTTATTTTTTTAATGTTTCCTTATCATTTGCCTCCAAAAGACGCCCCTTTATTTTCGAGATGGCTCACGGAGAATGAAATCACTGGATGTTTCCATGGAGGTGACTTCTCAATTTAAACTTTAGCTCCTTTTTTGTGGCATGGAACTTTCCATGAGCCTTAATCCAACGTTGAAATCTTTATCGGTTGTTTGAGTTATTCTTCTACTTAACAAATTAAGCAAGAGGTTGCAAGTCAATGGGTCAGAACTCATTTTTGTACTTTCTATATATATATATATATATATATATTTGTTTGTTTGTTTGTTTTTTTTTTGGGGTCAGACAAATTAAGCAAATATTAAAGCATGATTCAAATTGTTGGCCCCTTCTCAAGTAGCCTGACCTTAAAGATGTGCTGAACTGTATAGAAGGTGTCACAACTTTGATTTGCCAAGGTCTTGGGTTTGAGTCTCTCCTCTTGCACGTGTTTCCCCAAATGTTGTTAATGCTCAAGTTACCTGGAATCCGTACAAGGTTGACTGATATGTCTCTGAGTTGATGACCGGCCCAAATTGTAAGATTTATTCTAAATGCAGTGTAAAACCACCACAGCCTAATTCCTAACTGTACCTATGTCCTAAGGATCAGATACGAGTACTTTGTCCAAGAAGAACGATCCATGTAAACATAAGTTAGAGCAGAAGATGGGACACTTTTTGATAAACCCAGTTTTCATGTTGGATAATGTCTCAACATGCTAGAGGGGATCATAACTCACATGCAAGGGGGAGTTTTGAAAGCAAGATGTGCATATGTGTGGTGGATATCCTTCAAATTCAGCAGCAGTTAGTTGTACCCTACATCCCTTCCAGTCCTTCATTGATGAACGAAATGATTTGGGCCATAACTCACACAAGTAAGGGGGAGTGTGAAAGCATGATATACATGTATACTGAATATCCTTCAAACTCAACAGCAGATAATTGTGCCCTATCTCCCTCGCAGTCCTTCATTGATGAAGGAAATGGTTCAAATCTGCATCTTGTTTGTACATGCAGCCAGTGTTTCTCAAATGCATGCAAGAAAGCAATTAATATTTTAAAAAAATGCATAGGACACCTGTCTGATGCCACTGAAATTCATACATCTGACAGGGTGAGATAAAAGCATGGTCAGCCAAGAAACAGTTAGATTAGCATGTGTGCTTTACCTTTCCAACTCCTTTATGATATTATATTTGACATGGGTTTGATACTTCAGCTCTCTTGATGACAATATTATGTTTATGACTTCTACTTTATTTTTCTGCTCATCAGTTACTGAATTAGGAAATTGCATTATCTATCATTCGTAGGATATTGCTGGTGTTGAGTTAGTCAAAGTGCTGCAAATTAAGAAAAAAATACCAAGAAGAAAGGCCCTCTCATTGTTGGAAGAAAGAGTTCTAAATATACTGACAGAAGAGGGATATGTCAGCAAGACTGAAGCTTCTGGAACTACTGAAATATTGCCGGACTTGTTTGAGGATGAAGATGAAGACGAGGAGGTGGTTGTTGAGGGCGAGGTTGAAGAAGGCGATGTTCGCATAAAGCCTTCTCGAAAGTCCACTCTCTTGGTAATGCCCAGCTATTCCGTTAACTCTTTCATCATTTATTAACATTTCTCTTGATGATGATGAAATTCTTACTATATGTGAACAAAAAAAAGATTGTCTTACTATATCCCACATCAGGGCACTAATAGTTTGATCATTTATCAAGGTTTGGTTGTCTAGTTGTCTTACAGATCTAAGTAAGCCATCCCAATATAAGTTTATCAAAAAGGAGACTCGATGGCCTGAATTGTCTATCATCATTTGAGCACTACGTACCAGAATAATAATCACGTTTGACAAATTAAAATTGAATGTGAAACTATTTCCTTATAATAGAGGGAGTATGAAATTTTAAATACTGGAAGTTTGGTGCAATATATATCACTTAGATTTTGGTTTCTTCTTCTTTCTGTTTATTTTGAAAGAAACTAATACTCCTTCCTTTCCGCCAAAATAATCTATGTTTAAAAGTCAAACTTTTTGTTTTGTACCTTAACAATTTTGTATTTGTTATGATTTGTAACGAAGTTGTATCTTTATTCTACGATATGTGAGGAAACTGTCATATTTTGAACATGGAAACAAAGATTTGAGAATAAAACAAAAAAATTATATTCTTGAAAGTAGACTCTTTAAATGAAACGTCCCAAAATAGAATAGTGGACTCTTTGACCGGAAAGGATGGAGTAAAGTTAATCATAATGATCTTTTCTCTTACTCTACTTCATTAGCCCAAGGAAAGTAAATTAAGCAAAATGATCTTTTCTCTCTTGCTGTTGACTTATTGTTGATATTTGTTTTATTTCACCTTTTCTTTTTCTTTTCAAATTGGGGGGGGGGGGGAGGCATTCCTTTTTGCTTGACCTATTCTATAATTGCTTGCTTTGTTCTATGCCTTCAATGTACATATTTATAGGATGTAATGCTGTCAATCAATATGAGAAAATAGTCGAATTGCTCCATTGGCATCTTACTGGACTGCTGCTGAAGCTCATCTCCATTTAATTACTTTCTCAGCAACTTCACCTTGTTTTCAAATGTGATTTTGTAACTATTTGTTTTCAGCTGCTTATTGCTATGCAATTTAAAAAGATGCATCCCCCTTATTACTGAAAAATCCTTGGTACCTAGGGCTAGGTTATATAGCCTCCACTAGATTTTCTTCAACTCCCGTTGTTGATGAACGATTTGTTTCCTTTCACTAGTTTGTCTACTGCACAATCTCTTGTACGATTCATAACATATAATTAATTGAATGGTCCAGTAATAATTGTTATGTTCTTCTTTACTCTTGTAGCTATTTTCTGATGTAGATGTGAAACTGGTGTTCAAAGACGTTACATCCAAGTACCTGCGGAAACGTATTGTGGAGGTATAAGCACTCATTTATACGAGCTATGAGTCATGATAGGGAGACACGCATATGGAATCATTGATGTTCTCAATCGGCTTTTTCCAGTATTGAAATCTTTTATCAGACTAAAGCTTTGTGTTCATGTTTTATAGTTTAGCTGAAGTGAGTACTATACTATGAGTAGCTTTAAGTTATCTGTTGAATTGTTCTCTAGTTCGTCATTGAACCTGCAAACAGTTTTGGGCATTTAACTAGAGTGCTGTATGTAATGGTTGGATAGACATTGTGATAAGTAGATTGTTGATCATGTACAGTAGTCCGAATGTTCATCCAGGAATTGATGTGTTATCTGTATGCACAGATGACTGTGTTGAGTATTAGTTACTCCCTCTATTCCAATTTAATTGTCCACTGTCCGTTTGCACAATATTTAAAGCAAAGTAGAATTTGTGGACACAATTAAATTGTAGGTGCGTCCAAATGGGGTTTGTGGATACAAGTTATTTGTTCTATTCTCTAATAAGAAGGTGGACGTGTTTTCTGAAACACCCCTATTAGGAATAGTGGATACTTACATTGGAAAGGAAGGAGTACATAACTACATATATTCTGATCTTAGTTCCCAGTTTACTCCTGAACAATGGTGCTCAATTTATGTGTTTGATCATCATCTTTTTCTTTTGGTACAACGTAAATATCTGATCATCATGATTCAGTGGTTTTCCTTTTAATATATTTTCATTACTAACTTTTAGTGGTGGTATTGCTTGATCATGCGGAGCTTCGGGCCTTTCGGTGCCCATGCACCAGATCTCAATCTGATACACAAACTCAGTCCCAGGCACACTTATCTCAGTAACCCATTAATCTAATGAATGCATAAAAATGAAATCCTCCCCATATGATTACATTAACAGATTTGACTATATTCACTCATTGCTTAATGCTGTGGGGTAGAGAAAAGGGGCACAACTGATACAAACGTCATCATTTTAAGTGCACTTGTTAAGAGTCTAAATGTAGAGATGTTTTACATTGGGAACAAGCATGAACATGTTGAATATTAAAGCATTCACAGTTGTTCGAAAGCACAGCCTTGCTGGTAATAGACCTTTTTAACAAGATCCCCAGGGGACTATTTAGCTTTCTCCACGTGTCTATGTCTATTAATAAAGAATTTGTAATATCTTAAAATTTTACCATGCTCCCCTGTGCTTATGCTTCCCAAGTGTTGTTCATCTGATAATTTCCTCAGTTTTCACTAGTCGCCTGGAAGCTTAGTCGTTTGTACATTCACCTTATTGAAATCCCTAGTTTTTCACTCTCTAGAAAATGCAAGTTTGTATGTATTCTTTTCCCAAGTATCTAACTTCTTTTTAGAAAAAAAAAACTGTTGTGCTTTTTCACAGCTCTGAAGCTGGTTATTCACCTTATAATCAGATTCTTTATGATATGGATCTGTTTATATGCTCAACTCGAAGTGTGCATGTTGTAGGGTGGGAAGAGAAGTGATGGCAGAACCTCAAATGAGATACGTCCAATTAACTCACAATGTGGTTTACTTCCTAGAGCGCATGGAAGTGCTCTTTTCACGCGAGGGGAAACACAGGTTTGTTCGTTTGCAGTTTGATAATTGTATAACACTTGTATTGGTGGTTTGTGATTCTACTGGAGCAAAGGCTGCACCAAACTTCATTAGTAGCTTTCCTTGTATCAAGGTTATGGTACTCTTGCCTGCATAATATGGCTATAATCTTTTGTGGTTGATGAGCTTGATTGATGTGTGTGCCTGTTTGTTCTCATTGCTTGTTCATTTTTTACAATGACCATTAGCTTGGGTTTGGAATTACCACTTTTTCCTTTTCTTTTCTTTTAAAGTTTTTCTCTCTTTTTTTTTTTTTGGGGAGAAACCAAATATTTTTATTTCCTCGCTGTTTTTTCCATCAATGATCTCTTTATCATCAATTTTCTCTTTGCTTTTTAATTTATTTCACTCATGTATCATTCTTTCCTACTGCTGTTTAATGACTGGAGTTTATGCTTTGTAAGGGGTTACTGGTTTCTTATTGACGTAAATTGAAAATAGGGAAAGAACCCCCCCCCCCGGGTGGTATACGGGTTTTGGGGACGAGCCCCACGTAATTTTTTTTTTGGGGGTCTGCCTCCTTGGCATCCGTTTCGTTAGTTGCCATCCATTTGTTAGGACCAAATTGAAATTAAAATTATTGCATGCACATTTAATAACCCTTTATTACTTATTTAATATAAAACCAGCTTAAAGAATACGCCTTAAATGTCCAGATGAAAAAATCTATGCAGGCCAGGTAGGTTTCCGGCCAATGTGGCAGCTCCGACAATGACAAAGCTGCAGATGAAATCGTCCACCTCAGCATCCCCGCATGCCTCCATCCAAAGTCCTCCAACCCTAACTGCTGCTAATCTCCCCAACATACCTCCCGGGGAACAACGCCCCATCCAACCTTGCACTGAACTCCAAATCAAACACGTGATCGAAAAATGGTAGGTTATGCGGGTCGGCCCTGCTCACGAGCGGGGGAGTATCAACAAGCTCAACGGCATTGACGTCATCAACGCCCATATATTTCAACGTCACGAACTGTTCCAGCGGAGACGCAGAGGACGCGGAGGATGGATTTGGATTGAAGGGCGTGGAAAAGGGAGGTGAAGGAAGCGACGACGTTGAGCCTCGATTTAGTAGACCAGAGGCGCTGGTTCTTCTTGTTGAGGGTGCTGTGGTGGGAGGCATCAAAGGAGGATTTGGGGAAGAGGTGGTGACTGGTGAGGCCTGGTGGAAGGGTGGGTGGGGTTTGGAGGAAGAGGATGAGGAGGGTTAAGGTTGCTACTGTGATGCAGGCTACTGAGATCGTGGTTAAGAAGTTTTCTATGTGTTTATCCATCATCATTGATTTGATTGGTGATTCTTTTCCATCCCCAGCAGAGTTGGTGATGGAGAGGGAAGGGAAGGGAAGGGGATGAAGCTAATCAACTTTGCAAAAGAGGGATAAGGGAATCCGTTTTTTATTTTTTTTAATTTATATTTTCTATTTTATTTAATAACATGCTTTTTTCTTAAATGTATTTAGTCTTCTTTTTTGTTAAACAAATCTAAGATTAAATTTAATTATATAAATTTAATATTAATCCTAATTATATATATGTGTGTGTTTGATTAGAAAAATACTTTTAAAACGAAGTATTATTTAATATAAAATTTTACTTTATTAATTGCTCTTTTTGACACTAAATTAATTAATTGCTTCTTTTATTTATCACTCAATACTTGTTTGCTATTTTGTTTAAGCAATAATATTATGCGTACATTTTTATGTGAAAAATATAGCATTTATCAATTTTAATGTTTCATTTGATTGATCAGACTTGTATAATAAAATACTTTTTCTTAAATATGTTAGTCTTGTTTTTTGTTAAAATCAATCTAAGATTAAATTTAATATTAATCCTAATTATAAAGGTATACGTGTATGTTTAATTAAAGAAATACTTTTAAAAGATTAAAGAAATACTTTTTTATTTTAAATAAGGGCAATTCGGTCATTATAAGCTGATTCTTTAGGAAAAATGGATGGAAATTAAATAGATTGACGACATGGAGGCAGACCCCAATATATATATTTTTTAGTGGGGCTCGTCCCCAAATCTGTATACCACAGGTGGGGGGGGTGGGGGGCGCTTTCCTTATTTAACCCTTGAAAATATAAGTTAGATCTTCTGACTTTGCATCTGCTAGTAGATGATCATGATAAACCTTTCTTCTCTTATCTGGAAACTTATAATCCATTAGTTCTATGGTTTCTGAGGGAACAAGCATTTGATTATTGGGCTAAAGTAATTATTCCCCCTCTCCCCTCACGCCCAGAAAAGGAAAGTCCTCAATTTTATTTTTGGAAATATGTTTGCTTCGGATTCAGGATTTGGTACCGAACTACATGACAAGGTTCGTAGATGAATGAATATGTTGGTTATTGCGTGAAGCATTTTCAAAGAGTGTCATTCCACGTAAAAGTCTCATGTTGGTTCTCTCTTTGGTAAGAGAGATTGCTGATCTGGTTCTTTTTTGGTTCTTGGTTCTGGGCATCTTAAGAGGGGTTTCGATTTCCTGTATTAGTAGAAGCTTGCTTGCTTCATTTTAGTTCTGCTTTTGCTTTGTTGCTCTTTTGATTATATTGGGCCTCTTCCACCAGTTATTCGTTCTATGGCCTAATGTTGTACTTTATAATAATAAATGTTGTGCTGTTAGATCCTTCACTGATTTCCTTTGTATTTTATGTACCTCGTTTTCCTGTTGTGGGTGGGTACGATGTTGAATCTATTTTGTGAAATGCTTTTCTCTTATTACACAGATTTTCTTGTTCTCAACTGATTCTTTAGCTTCATTTTCCTGTTTACAGTCAATAGCAGTGGCTACCCTCGGTGATAGACAAATGGCACAAAGAATCGACAATCTTGTGGGTGTAGAAGATGTGAAAAGATTTTATCTTCAGGTGCATTTTCATTATTTCCTACATAGGCAGTCCTCCAATAATCTTCAATGCCTAAAAGGCAAAACTTCTGAGAGGGAAGGTATTGCAATTTTAAATGCTTACATTGGAGGTTCACCTCTAGTGGAAAGTAGTAGAGCTCAGAATTCGTGGCTGTGCCCATCTACTTCATACATTTGGTTTTGCTAATTGAGCTAGTTATCAATCTTTAGATATATTACTGTTTAAGTATCTAGTTTGGTTCTGCAAGGTTTCAGCTGACAGAATCTTACCCTTAATTTTCAGTATTCATTCCCACCATCATGTGTTGGGGAGGTTGGGCGCATCGGAGCACCCAGCAGACGAGAAATTGGTCATGGTATGCTTGCAGAGAGAGCTCTTGAACCTATATTGCCTTCTGAGGTTGATTTTCCATACACAGTCCGTGTTGAGAGTACCATCACCGAAAGTAATGGCTCATCAAGGTGATTATCTGTTTACATAGAATTATGAGAAATTATGTATCCATAGACGGTACTGATATGTATATATATATATATATATTTATAAAGTGTGTTATCCACATTTATGTAAATAATATATATGGTTAGGTCGTTAACTTGAAGCTCATTTACATCTTGAGATTTGGCAAGCTTTCGAGAAGATGCTGAATTATTTTCCCTCAGTACCTTTCT